>CM019151.1:61014910-61060751 GCA_009733165.1 Naja naja | reverse complement strand
ATCAAATATTTATATTTATTTATTTATTTGATTTGTCAATCACTTACAAGATAATAGGTATAAGTATAAACATAGTTATGAATACATGAAATGGATACATATAAGAAAAATAAAAGAAACAATAGGACAGGGACGGTAGGCACGTTGGTGCGCTTATGCACCCCCTACAGACCTCTTAGGAAAGGGTGAGGTCAATAGTAGACAGTCTAAGGTTAAAGTTTTTGGGGTTTGGGAAGAAACCACAGAGTCAGGTAAAGTATTCCAGACATTGACCACTATGTTGCTGAAGTCGTATTTCCTGCAATCAAGTTTGGTGCGGTTTAACCTTGAGTTTGTATCTATTGTGTGCTCTTGTATTGTTATGGTTGAAGCTGAAGTATTCATTGACAGGTAGGACATTGCAATGTATGATTTTATATACTATACTTAGATCGACCGAAGGCGCATAGTTCTAGGTTTTCTAGGTCTAGAATTTCAAGTCTGGTGGCATAAGGTATTCTGCAATGAGTAGAGGAGTGGAGAACTCTTCTTGTGAAATATTTCTGGACTTTCTCAACTGTGTTAATATCAGATACATAATGTGGGTTCCAGACTGATGAGCTGTATTCAAGTATTGGTCTAGCAAATGTTTTGTATGCTCTAGTTAGTAGTGTGATATTACCAGAGAAAAAGCTACGTAGGATTAGGTTAACAACTCTTAATGCCTTTTGGCTATGTAGTTACAGTGGGCTCTAGCACTTAGATCATTAGAGATGAGTACTCCAAGGTCCTTGACAGAGTTTGGATCATCAACAAGGTCTTGACTATTCAGCTTGTATTTTATTTTCTGATTTTTTTTGCCAATATGTAAGACAGAGCATTTATTTGTTGAGATTTGAAGTTGCCATTTGTTTGACCATTCTGATACATAGTTGAAGTCTTTTTGAAGGGTAGCAGTATTGTCTGTGGTGTTGAATAGCTTTACATCATCAGTGAAGAGAACGCAGTTGCTCTTAATATGATCACAGAGGTCATTTATGTAGAGTATGAAGAGAGTTGGGCCTAGAACACTGCCTTGGGGGACACCACTGTTGACAGATACAGAATTTGATAGGACGCTCCCAATTTTGACCATTTGTTGTCTGTTTGACATCCAGTCATGCAGTTGTCCAGAGATACCATAAGATTTTAGTTTTAGGAGTAGTTTGTCATGTACCACTGAATCAAAGGCTTTACAGAAGTCTATGTAAATTGCATCTATTGCTTTGCCCTGATCAAGTTGTGTAGTCCATATGTTTTTGCAGTGTAAGAGTTGCAGATTACAGGATAGTTTTTTTCTGAAACCAAATTGTTTATTAGAGAGTAGGTTGTTTGTCTCTAGGTGGAGGATAATGGTTTGGTTAATAATTGATTTCATGACTCTACAGGTGACACAACATAAAGAGATTGGTCTGTAATTTTCAACTAGGCTGGGTCTCCCTTTTTGAAGATGGGGATGACCGTGGCTTGTGACCATAGGTTTGGCAAGGAGCTGGTCCTGAAAGATTTTTCAAAGATTATGCTTAGAGGTTCGGCTATGGCAGTGGATAGCTTTTTAAAGAAGTAGGCACATATTCCATCCAGTCCAATAGATAGAGATGGTTTTAGATTGCGTAGTGCTTTTTCAACATTGTCTTCTGTAAAATCGATATGTATTAGATCATTGTAGTTGTCTGTGGTTCGACTAGGAAATACTGGGCATGATCCATTGCTGTTTACAAATACTGAGCCAAAGAATGTGTTAAAGAGGTTGGCTTTAATGGTGTCGTCATTGCAGTCTTTACCATTAGGTCTTTTCAGGGGTGAGATGGACCTTGAGTCTTTTAATTTGTTGTTCACAAAATTGTAGAAAGCGTGGAGTTGGTGCATAGAAGGTTTTCCTATTGTTTAATGTGATAATTGGTGCATTCTGTCTTTATCTGGTGGCATAAATTTTTGTATCGGCTTTTGAAGTTGGCAACGTGACCAGATTTGTTTTTCCTCCAAAGTGATCTCTTTTTGGACTGAAGCTTCCTTATTGTTATGGGTAATCTGTTTTTTCTGGTTTTGGGAGTTGTTATTGGTACATATAGTTTGATGACTCTTTTGACTTCAAGTAAAAATATGTTGTAATGGTCTTCAACAGTATTGCATCCAGTGAATAGAAATTGTCAATCAAGGGATGAGAGATTGTTGTCTATAAGATCATAGTTGCCTTTTTTGAAATTATAATTGGGGATCACATCATTGTGTTGATTTTTGTGTGGACATATGTTGAGACAAAAGTCAATCATGCTGTGGTCACTGTTGGAAAAGGGTTCTTTAATTTGTATTCCATAAATTGAATTCAAACTATTGCAGAAGATGAGATCGAGGCAGTTGTTAAGTCTAATATTGTTGGTTACTAGTTGTTCCAGTCCCAGATTTGTTACAGCATTGTAGAAGGTTGCATGTATGGGTTCAGTTTTACATTTGTTTAGGGTCCAGTTAATGTGAGGTAGATTGAAGTCACCAAGAAAGATAAAAGTGTGTAGGCAGGATTTTGCCCATGTTAGTAGTGAATTTAGCTTGTTTACATGTTCAATGTCATAATCAGGGGCTCTGTAACATAGTAAGAATCAAAATGTGATATTTAAGGACAGTTCACAGATGCTGGTTTCAGGAAGAGCAAGCTCCTGGGTAACTTGATGTTTTTTAGATGTAAGGACTTTTTATAGAAGATAGCAACACCACCTCCTCTACAGATTTCATGATCTGATCGGTAAACATGATAGTCTCTTACTGTGGTAATGGAGTCAGGGAGAGATGCGTTGAGCCATGTTTCACAGACAAAAATGATGTCAAATTCAGCCATATTTAGTAAGAGGAGGAATTCAGGTATTTTGTTCACAAGGCTTCTTGCATTGAGTAGCTTGCATTTAAGGCCAGCTGTAGTTGGAATTGAGGTAGTTAGGGGCGTGCGTGCCTAGTCTTGGGTGATGGTGGATTGGTTGGTGTAGGGTTGGATGCTGAGTTGTGAGTTGTGTGACTTACTTTTGATACAGTCAGCATGGTAGTCTATGTACAGGTCCTTCTCTCCATTGTCTAGACGTTTTTTGAGTTCTGTTCTGTCTCTTACTGTGGTAATGGAGTCAGGGAGAGATGCGTTGAGCCATGTTTCACAGACAAATATACAAAAGTGATACCAAAAATACACAGAAAGCATAGGACATATTGGAAAGAAGTAATCAAAAGGAGTTCATGGCCCTACAGTAGCATTTTGGCTAAAAGTAAAAGAAGGCAATTCACAAAGCTAAGGCCTCTTTCCCTTGCCCCAGTTTTGGGGTCAATGAGGATAACCCCCCCTGAAAGAACCACAACCTCCCATTCTGCTGATACATTCCTAGAGAGTCCCTCTCTCTTGCAGCGAGGAATTGCTCAGAACTGGCCCTGTTTCTTACCACCCCACTCTGCTGTGGCTACTTTGTGGGTACCGCTGGGCATTGCTACAGCAATCAATAGCCATCTGCAAGACTCTGGGAAGAGCATCCCTTAATCCAATTGAGGAGGAAAGCCGGAAGCCATCCGATCCCTCTCTCTGCCATCTCCCAAGGTGATTCTTTCCTGGTGAGCAGTTTTGCTAGGCTGCCTCTTCCCAAAGGATATATTTGTTGCAGTCCATCGGCAGCCTGCGAAGACGGCAGCAGAGTAGGACAGTGGGGAGGAACATGGGCCAGTCCAGGAGTCTGGGGAGGGCTCAGATGAGGGTCCTGCATCTGATACAGAGATGGGGCCAGGGCCATCTGGGAGTTACATGCAGACTCTGGAGCCTCCAGAATCTGACAGCAGCGAGGCAGAGGAAGAGGGAGAGCCTGTTCCCAGTACACGCATGTGCAGAACTGCCAGAAGGCAAGAACAGTTTAGACAAAAGGGGTGATTCAGGAGTAAGGCTTAGAAGTGATTGGCCCTCCCATAAGACATGAAGAAGGAGCAAAGGGACAGGAATCTTTGCAGGAAGCAACTTTGTTCATACTGGTCGGTTTGAAACCTGAAGCTCGGTGTTGAATTTGTGTTCCGTTTTAGCCTCATATAACTATTTGGACATTTAGTCATTGGCAGCATTTCAAGGAAGATAAAAGTGTGTGCTTATCAGACTTATCCGGAAGGACTTTGGCAGACTTCCATGGGACTCTTTACAAACTGTTTCAGACTCATTACGGGCTGTGAATGACTAAAATTCACAGCTGTTGAAATAAAGAAAAAAGGGTTTTGGGACTAACGTGTGTTTGTTAGTGTCTCCAATAAGCCTTGGTCACAACAATATTGATCTGAAGGAACCAGGTTAGTCCTTTCACATAGGTGAGTGGAGGATGCCTCTGGAGGCAGCTGGAAGCAGGCCAAATGTCACCTGAAACCCACACCTTTTCTAGCTGGGCAATCTGGGATCCTTGACTTGGCTATGTGGGGCTAGCTGGCTCCTTGCTCCAGATTTAGAACTCAAAACAAATTCGATTTCATTGAGGGCCACATCAGGGTTGGGTTTGACCTCAAGGGGGATGGAATGGGCATGGCCGGTGTGGGCATGGCCAGCTCGACATCCCTTGTGTCAGGGGCACCTGTGGTGGCCAAGTGCTAAGGCAGGACTTCCTTCAGAGTGCAAAATCAGTACATGTGGAGATCCCGGTCACCGACCTTTTGGACCTCAGGGCCCACTAAATACATAATTTTAAATCCCGTGGATCACTAATATGATCTGCCTAATGATTGGCTGTGGTGTGTGGCCAACTTGATGTCACTCATGTTGAGGGGCACCTTGCCAGCCATTACTCACCCCTCCCCTCCCAGCCACTTCTCACCCGCCCGCCCGGGCTCCTTAGGACCCAACAGGAAGCAGTGGCTGGAGCTAAGCAGCCCCCCATGAGAAAGAGTTGGCGGAACAGCTGGCTCAGTTCCAATTGGATCTGACCCGAGAAGGAGGCTCAGCAGAAGCCCATCACCGAGGACTACGAGCATGGGCTTTCCAAGCAGGGGGAAGATCTGCAGGGGTGCAAGGCCAGGTCCTGGAACCTCAGCAGGCTGAGATAGTCAGCCAGTTCCAAGCCATGACCCAGTCCCACTGGAACGAGGCCCACCGGCTCTTCGCCACCAGCGCCCCTTCCCTCCAGCCTTCGCCCAAAGCCCAACACCAGGAGGCTGAAGCAGACCCCAAGTTGGAATTTCTGCCCCCCTCCGACCCACACAAAAAGACCCCAAAGGGGGAGACTCTTTGCAGCAACACAAATGTTCATTGCACGTATCCAGCCCAGGGGCCATAGTTTGAGTACAATATAAAAAATGCAAATAATCTTTCTGCGGACCACCAAAATTTTCTTGTGGACCACCAGCAGTCCAGGGACTATCAGTTGGTGACCACTGCTTTAGAGGGAAGGTTTAGACTAGAGCCGTGATGACAAACCTATGGCACACGTGCCACATGTGGCACGTAGAGCCATTTGTGCCAGCATGCAAACTTACCTCACCGCACATGTGCATGCCTCACAGCTGACCTTCGGTGGGTTTGAGGCCTTTTTCGGCCTCTCAAAGTCTTGAGGAAGGCTTCTGCAGGCTTTTGCAGGCCAAAAACTAGCCCCATTTCATCACTTCCTGTTTTTCCAAAAATATTGGAAGTGACGAAATGGGTAGTTTTCAGCCTGCAAAGCCTGCAGAAGCCTGCAGAAGCCATCCTCAAGCCTCTAGGATGCCAAAAAAGGCCTCAAACCCACCAAAAATCAGTTGGGAGGCACAGTGCAGGTAAGACAGCAGCAAAGGGTGGGTGGGTGGGGGATTGCATGCGCATTCATAGGGGATGTGGGGGGGGCACACATTGACTTCTGGGTGCTGGCACATGAGTGCGAGCATGCAAGCACGTGCACAATTTTTGGCACAGGAGCCCAAAAATGTTATCCACCACTGGACTAGAGGATAGGATTCCAGGTAGCCCTTAATTTACAACAGTTTGTTTAGTCACCATTCAAAGTTACAAGGGCAATAGAAAAAAAGCAACTTATGACACCTTTTCACGCCTATGACCTTTGCAGCATCCCTAGGGTCAGGTGACTCAGTTATCAAGCATGGCAATGAAGGTCCAAAAATGGAGCAAAAACCATTTCACAAATGTCTCACTTAACAACAGAAATGTTGGACTCCAATGTGGTTGTAAATCGAGGATTACCTGCAGAAGGAGGAGTGGCAGAAACCTTGGGTGGCGTCAAATGGAGGAATCAGCCTAGAATCTCTGCATGGTCGCAAAGGGACCAGATCCAATCCATCTTGAATTCCACCGACCCTTATCTAATGGCAAGATAGTACTGTTATTTGAGCAGATTCCCATGCATGGGCACATTTAGTAATCGGCTGATTTAATTGGACCTTCACGTGTGGACCTGATCTTTCATGCTGGACAAAAACCCTGTTTCCCCGAAAATGCGACCTACTCCGAAAGTAAGTCCTAGCTTGATTTTTACATGTGCACCCAATATAAGCCCTACCTCCAAAATAAGCTCTAATTAAGATCCCGCCCACTCCAGAGTAGACGGGTAAAAATTAAGCTAGGGTGGTGATGGGGGGAGGGTGGAGCTGCCCTACTACTTATCTTTGGAGAGTTGTAGCCAGGCCTCGCACACCCCAACACCTGTCTTGCTGTCTCATTTCTTCTGCAGCCAGCAAGGCTGGCAAGGCTTTCCTTTTTTTTTAAATAAAGGTTTTATTTTTCCAAAAAAACAAACGTAACAAACAAACATACAACACATAAATCCATATCAATTTCAAGTATGTCGGTCGGTCAAAAATCACAGTGCCTTCCCCTCATTATTCATACTCAATATTACAAACAGGAAAAACTATAATCATTATTATTAATCCTCTATTATATTATGATCTCTATATTGTTTCAACAGTTCTATCTTTATATTCCCAAAATATATTACCAAACTTTTTTATCTAACCATTGATAGAACATATTCCATATCTTATAAAACTGCTTTTCTTCTTGATCCCTAATTTCAAATGTTAATCTACTCATTTCGGCACAGTCCAAAATCTTCTTAATCACTTCCTCCCAGGTGTCTTATCATTTCTCCAGAGGTGTCAGTACATTAACAATCAAATATTTCAGTTCTTTGTTAAGTGTCTCTGGTGCAATTCCCAACAGGAATATCTCAGGTTTCAAGTCTATATGTTGTGTCATTTTTTCCAACCACATGTGGATTTTAGTCCAATATCTTTTAGCATCAGCGCAAGTCCACCACGTGGTAGTAGGAGCCAGGTATCTGATGACAATACATCCTACCCTGAAAATAAGTCCTAGCTTGTTTTTTACATGTGCACCGTATCCCCAAAATAAGCCCTAATTAAGATCCCGCCCACTCCAGAGTGGACAGGTAAAAATTAAGCTAGGGTGGGGATGGGGGAGTGATGGAGCTGCCCTACTACTTACCTTTGGACAGTTGTAGCCAGGCCTCACATACCCCCACATCTACCTTGCTGGCCCATTTCTTCTGCAGCCGGCAAGGCTGGCAGGGCTTTCCTGAAGGCCTCTGGAGCTGATAACAAAGCTCTGGATCGATCCAGAGATCTGGTATCAGTGGCAGAGGCCTTCAGGAAAGCCTTGCTGGCTGCAGAAGAAGTTCCTGAAAGCCTCTGATGGCAAAAAGGAGGCCAGGGGTGACGCGCACGAGTGAGGTTAGTCAGTGGATGACATCCCCCCAAAATAAGACCTGGTGCCATTTTTTGGTGGCAAAAAAAAAAAAGACAGGGTATTATTTTCAGGAAAACACAGTATTTTGTTAAAATGATCACTGTATCACTGTGATAATGTGATATTAATGATAGCATCTTTTCCGTAATGGCCTTTTTTTTTTAGTTCTTTCTCATAAGAAACATACCTGACCTCTTCTTGAGCAACCTTTAGGCTGGTTTTAAATGTCACAATTATTTTTCCGTTCTCCCTGATAGCTTTATTTGATCTCTTTTTTTACAATTGCTTCTACAGTACAGCAAGCAGGTTTTTGTGCTTTGTAATAATTAACATACTAGTTACGTTTGTAATATTTTGTATTTTAATAACGCACTGTGTTATGGTGATTAACTTTATAATGTGAATATTAAATACAGAAGACAAACAAGGTAAATTAAAATAGCATTTGCTTGGTCTTTATAATTATACAGAGTCCTTGGACATTTTCACATTAATAATGCAGTTCTCTAATCTATTTTTTATTTTATTTTTCTTGTCTTTATAAATAATAACATGGCGATGTTCGTATTAAGTTCAATGGTTCTTTTTTGTATCATAAAATAAGACACTGTACTTTGCTTGATAGGGTCAACCTTGATTTGTTATTTTAATATTGTATTGCACATTAACTGTGTAATTTTAGTAATTTTTGTCCACTGGTTTATATTGTACCTTCTTTGTTTTAAATAAATAACTAGACCTTGGGTTTGAGAAGATCTAAGCAGAGCTACGATGATGGGAATAAGAATATGGTTGAATGGGCAATGTTCAAAAAGCAGAGGAAAATTCATTTTGAAAACTAAGGTATGTTGCAAGCATGGAAAATGGTCAAATACTCCAAAGTAAGCTGATGTTGCAGCACAGTCCTTTTCCCCTCTCCAGAAAGTGGCATTTTCTGCAGGGTTCAAACCCTCCATTAGCATTCTAGGCCTGTACCGCCCCATCTACTTGTAAAGATTAAAAAAAAGAAGCCATCCTTATTAAACCTGTTTAATTCATACCAAATTCCTAAGGAAAGACAGGAAGATGTAGGATATTACGATAACTCCATTGAAATTTTTAATGGTTTTTAGGCTCAGCATTCCAAACAAGCTTCATTTTAGTCAACCTTGGGGCAGAGGACAAATTTAAGAAGACTAAAGAAAGGTAATTGTTTATGGAGATTCTCCATCATCCATTGTCCCAAAGGTGCTTTTTTTTCTTTCAAAAGGCAACTGGACTTCCTTCTTTTGCGGGAAGACCTTTCCTTCTCACCCAAGAAGCTTCTTTAGTTCTGAGTGAATGGTGGAGGATGGAAGGATTTATCCTCCTTGCAGTCATCTGGTTATTAGCCCTCTTTCCAGAGGTAGGTTGCTGCCGGTTTGGACCGGTTTGCCCTTACTGGTAGTTCCAACCACCGGCTGGGCCCACTCACCCACCACAGTGCTATCCCGTCTTATATATCTCACCTTCTGGCTTGCTTGTCCCGCTCATGCAGCCCAGCCGATTTCCGCGCCTCACCAGCTCTACTCACCGCAGATGCCTGAGAAGGTGTGCTGGAAGCCTCATGCATAATATCACCATGTATTTGAAGTCATGTGCAAGCACCGAGCTCACACTTTTGGTTCTGCGCTAGGTGAACTGGTTGTTAAATTATGTGAAGCCTACCTCTGCCTCTTTCCTTTCATTCCCCACCATTCAGTCAGAACCAAAGAAGCTTCTCATAGGAGAAGTGAAACCAGAAAGCAAAACCAGAAAGTCCCATTGCCTTTGGAAGTAAGGAAGGATAAGGTCTCAGCATGTAATGCATGGCAATTAAAAAATCAGTCTCTTATATCCAGCAGAATTTTGCAAGGCACTCCCACACTTTCCAAGGCTGCATAATTCTAATTTTGAAGCCAAGGTATAAAGCTGCTAATATTTAATTCATGAGGAGTTCCCCAGTAATTTTAACCCCAAATACCTGCTGCTTACATTTCAGTCTAAAAATGCGTTGATTTGGAAGGAGGCGAGGATCGATTCCTTGTCTGCCTGAGGTATGAATGAAATCCAGACTGCATCCAGGAATTCCTTGGCAGGAAACTGTTGAAATCATGAGCAGGAATTCCTCTTCAATTAATGGGGGCAGCCTGTCAACCCTGGAGTGTCAACTTTGGAAGCCATATTGAGATCCTATGCTCCCACACTGCCACAATTGAGCCTGGGAAAGTGAGAGGGGGGAATTCATGAGTAGATCTAGTTGGATAAAATAAAATTCTTTTGCTGGTTCAAGGTCACGTAGTGTTGTGCAGAGTGAAAAGGAAGTCTTACTTTGGGACGGATGGTGATTGGGCCATGTGATGTGGTGATGGGTATGGGGGATGGATTTTGCAGTTTTTACTTTTGCAAGGAAGCCCAAAACTTTCAGATATGGGATTCCACAGATGTATCACTTACTATCCAAATAAAAGGAACCTTTGAGAGATGTCTATCCCGGAGTTACTGGTTGGAATGGAGGTTTGCTGGAATGCTGACATGGAGGTGGCCTGGCCGAAGCCACCTTGGAGCTTCAGTGCTGCCACGCTGAAGCTGAGGGTTAGGGAGGGGGGATTAGAGATAAATGAGGTTGTCAGGTCACAGCAAAATACCTTATCTTGGGAACCAAGGACGTTCTCACACTGTTCTGACCCAATCCTTGTTCCAAGGAAACAACCACAAAACAGAGGTAACAGCAAAACCTTTTAATGATCTTTACAAATTCCGTTCCTTCCCGGTTAAAAGGCTGTTTCAAACTAATTGTGTCTGATAAGAACGAGCCTTGCCAAGGTGGTGCAAGGCTTCCAAGAACACTAGATAAAGTTGCCAAGGAATAGTTAAACACAAAAAGTCTCCAAACGCAAACTAAGGGAGTCCAAACGTCCACAAGGCTTGAGTGCAAAAACTTCTTTGCTTCCTGCAAAGAACTCTGGTTTCTCAGCTGGCTTTTATCTCTTAAGCAAGGGACCATTACCTTGCAGCCTTACTCCTGAGTCGCCTGTGCTGCTGAAGCTGCTCTTTTCTTCAAGCAGCCCTGCGCTCACGCGCACTTGGCGCAGGCTCCTCAGGAACCCTTTCATGGCTACTGCCAGCCCCCACAATCTCTGAAGGCAGCGCTCCACTCCCTGATGGTCCTGGCCCCATCCCTGCCTCACACGCAGGCCCCTCATCAGAGTCCTCGCTCTCTGAGACCTCAGCTGTCCACACCTCAAGATCCAGATGGATCTTGACTGACTAGAACACTGGGCTGTATCTAACAAAATGAAATTCAATGTAGAGAAAAGTAAAGTCCTACACTTAGGCAAGAAAAACCAAAAGTACACATAATAGACTGGGTGAAACTAGGCTCAATAGCAGTAACTGTAAAAGTGATCTTGGAGTCTTAGTGGACAACCAGCTAAATAGGAGCCAGTCTTGTGCAGCAGCAGCCAAAAAATCTAATGCAATCCTAAATTGTATTAACAGAGGGATACAATCAAGATCAAGGGAGGTACTAATACCACTCTATAAAGCCTTAGTAAGACCACACCTAGAGTACTGCGTCCAGTTCTGTTCACCACATTACAAAAAAGATGTTGACACTCTAGAAAAAGTGCAGAGAAGAGCAACCAGGATGATTAGGGGACTGGAGACTAAAACATATGAAGAACAGTTACAGGAACTGGGCTTGGCTAGTCTAGTGAAGAGAAGGACCAGGGGAGACATGAAAGCAGTCTTCCAATATTTGAGGGGCTGCCACAGAGAGGAGGAAGAGAATAGTCAAGCTATTCTCCAAAGCACCTGAAGGCCAGACAAAGAATAATGGATGGAAACTGACCAAGGAGAGATTCAACTTGGAAATAAGCAGAAACTTTCTGACAGTGAGAACAATCAACCAAAGGAACAGAAGTTGCCCTCAGAAGTTGTGGGAGCTTCATCCCTGGAAGCTTTCAAGAAGACATTGGACTGCCATCTGTCAGAAATGGTGTAGGATCTCCTGCTTGGGTGGGGTGGGTTGGACTAGATGACCCACAAGATCCCTTCCAACTCTGATTATCTGTTATCTGTTACCTGCTGCCGGTGAACCACAACACACACACCTGGCTGGAGGAAGGAGGAGTGATGTTACCAGACCAGCGAACGCTGCAGTGATATGGGCCTTGTGACTGATTGTTTGGGGTTGAGAGGAAAACTTTCAGTTAGGTGAAAACCAAGGAGTCGGCTTTCACCAGATCTGTGCCAATATATTTCCAATAAAGCTATTCTTTGAGGAATCCACCAGCCTCGGAGTTTTTGCTTGCAATGGGTCTATTACTTGGAATCCTCATACAACACTGGACTGGATTCTACACTGGAGATAAAATGGCATGAAACTAGAAGGCCAGGCACGCAATGAAAAGAAAATCCTTTGATTCCATCACCTTCTTCCTGCTTAAACCGCCACTCCTTGCACAGGCAGTCCTTCAGTTACAACAGTTCATTTAGTGACCATTCAAAGTCACGGCGGCCTTGCAAAATGCAACGTAGGGTCATTGTTCACACTTAGAGACTGTCGCAGCATCTCCACAATTACGTGACCAACATTCGGCCGCTTGGCAGCTGATTCCTCTTTGTGACATTTGCAGGGTCCCAGAGTCGCATGATCAACTTTTGCAACCTTCTTCTTCTTTTTTTGCAATTAATTTTGAGTGTTCTTTTCCACCTTTTACATGTATTAATCTTGACTTTAACAGTACTATGTCATCGTTATTATACAAGTTATTATGCAAACCAATCTCATGTAAATATCTACATTTATACATCTTTATATACATTCATATACTTTTATCTGTAATTTTCTTATTTCCTTTATCTTTATTTCTACTGTTCAACCAATTATACCAATACTCCGACTCTTCTTTCTCTTTTAATTTTAGCGTCCATTTATCCGTTTCAGCACAGTCTAGGATTTTTTGAATTATTAATTCCTCAGAAGGCGTGTTATTTTGCTTCCAATATTGTGCGTATATACTATCCTTGTTGCTGTCAGGATATGTAATAAACTATATTATGTAATAAACTATCTTCCTATAATTCCCCTTAATTATTCCCAACAGAAACAGCTCCGGTTTAAATTCTATTCGCTCTTCCACTATCTCTTGTATCCAACTCCATATTTCTTAACGGGTCAAGGCGGGAAGAACCAGATCAGTGGTGGGATTCTACCAGTTTCCCTACCGGTTCGGTGATCACGCACTGCGTGCGCAGCTGTCCACACACTAGCCTGAGGCTCTGCCATGCCAATCAGCTGAGAGGATAAAGAACCGAAAAGCGCAGGGGGCAGGGGGGAGAGCCAATCCTGCACTTTTCTTTCTCCTCTCAGTTGATCGTCGGAGGCTTTTTTTTAAACTACTGGTTGGGCCGAACAAGTAGCAATTTTTGCTACCGGTTCAGGTAAACTGGGCTGAACCAGTAGCATTTCACCACTGAACCAGATTCCCTGAGTGAGCATGTTATTGAACAGCTGCAGGGATTCACTGAAGGCCAGTGGCAAGAAAGGTTGTAGAATGAAGCAACGTTTGCTGAAAGGTTTCACTGAGCAACTGAGTTTCTGGGCTCCCTTGTGGACATAAGTCGCGGAACACCTGTGTCTCCATGTACGAGATCCAGGTACCACGATGGACCATTAAGAAGGAGCTGATGGTCTTATATTGATGCTCTGAGCCTGGGAACAAAAAGAATGGGATTAAGTGAAGTTTAATCACATTTAAAGTGAAGTTCAAATGCTTAGAATAGAATAGAATTAGAATAGAATAAGAATAGAATAGAATAGAATTAGAATTAAAATAGAATGAGAATAAAATAGAATAGAATTGGAATTGGAATTGGAATTAGAATTAGAATAGAATAAGAATGGAATAGAATCAGAATAAGAATAGAATAAGAATAGAATAGAATGAGAATAGAATAGAATAAGAACAAGAACAAGAATAGAATAGAATAGAATAGAATAGAATTAGAATAGAATATGAATAAGAATAAAATAGAATAGAATTAGAATTACAATAGAATGAGAATAGAATAGAATAGAATAGAATAGAATGAATAGAATTGAATAGAATAATAGAATAGAATTAGAACAAATAGAATAGAATTAGAATAAGAATAGAATAGAATAGAATAGGAATAGAAAGAAAGAATAGAAGAAGAAGAGAGGAGAAGAGAGGAGGAGGAGGAGGAGGGAGGAGGAGGAGGAGGAGGAGGAGGAGGAGAATAGGCTAGGCTAGGCTAGGCTAGGCTAGAATATAGAATAACAGAGTTGGAAGGGACCTTGGAGGTCTTCTAGTCCAACCCCCTGCTTAGGCAGGAAACCCTACACCACTTCAGACAAATGGCTATCCAACACCTTTTTAAAAACTTCCAGTGTTGGAGCATTCACAACTTCTGGAGGCAAGTTGTTCCACTGATTAATTGTTCTAACTGTCAGGAAATTTCTCCTTAGTTCTAAGTTGCTTCTCTCCAACTTTGTATTTGGACCCTGTTTGGTTCCATTCAAAGGTGAGATGGAGGTGGATCATTCACTAGAGCTGGTGAGCAAGCAAGTCAGCATTTCATTAATCCTGGTGACTATTTTGTGCCACAAGAAAAGTACATATGCAGAAGGAAGTCTTTTTAATTTAACCAGTACCCTTCTATTGCATTTCATAGAACATGATTATGAATACGCGTTTTCATTAACTACCTTTAACCATATTATGCCTTCATATTGCATGAGCCATTTAGCATTGTATGCTTTCATGTAATAATGTACTCTGGGCTCCCCCACTAATAATTGGAATTAAGCCCGCATTATGCTGAATTAAGCATGTATTAGCCTACAAATACATTATTTGTTGCAGTTTCGATCTCCCACTTAATTTCGTTTGTTATTAAATCCTGATGTGCAAGTTACAACGAATATGTGGAACGTTATGTTGACCCTACTTTACTCCTGTATGATATATTTCATTTTTTGTTTCTTACAAGATAATTCTAAACATTTTTTTTAAATAACACACCATTGGCAAAATATGCTAAAATTTATGGTGACCCCCTTGTTATTTCTTAACGTTTTAGAAAAAGACCATATATCAATGCAAACATGCTTAGTCATGCACAGTTCATTACGGAGAGCTGCCGTGTGGATACATTACATATACAATAGGAAATATTTTATCTGTCAGGTTCTTTTTTAAAAATATAACAAACTTACAACCACAGGCAAGATGCGGAGCAAAATGCTGTATTTGGTCCATGGGATTCAATATCTCTTTCCCAAAACTATCTTGCAAAGCTGGCTGAAGCAATTTGGTTTTTTTTTTTAATTGCAAATTCCACAGCCTGTCCCAGAGAAAGAAAGAAAGAAAGAAAGAAAGAAAGAAAGAAAGAAAGAAAGAAGAAGGAAGGAAGGAAGGAAGGAAGGAAGGAAGGAAGGAAGGAAGGAAGGAAGGAAGGAGAGGGAAGGAGGGAGGGAGAGAGAAAGAAATCCTGGCTGTTAAAGATGGTACAATCACATACAGAAATACCCGTTCTTCTGAAATGAATACTTTTTTTTCTTTTTGCTGATGGACTTGGCTATAAATGAATTAAAAATCAGCAGGGTGTGTTTTTGAGCCTGTGATTTCAATCAAGGCTTTAGCAAATCCTGTTAATGAAAGTCAAACTAAATGCATCTGAGCAAACCTTTTAACAAAACCTCCCAGTCACACACCTTCATTGATAAAACAACTACAGTAAGTACTCGCTGTATAATTATTCCTTTGAAGCCCCTTTCTGGATCTACAACGGGAATACAAATTGCATTTAATTCACCGGCGTCTCTGGCTTGTATTGCTTTCTGTGGTGAGGGAAAAGCTTGCCATTCCTAATATACTTCATGGTTTTGCTCTCTCTGTAATATTTCCTTTGCAAAGGTCCTACTCATATTTGTATCTTATTACTTTTCTTAGACTAGATTTATTGATAGTTTCTAACAAAAAAATGGGATTTCAGGATATTTACTGAACGAAACTCAATAGAGCAGCCCTCAATTCAATTGTTTTTCATCAAAATGGAGAACAATAAAGTACCTAAACTGCTCACCTCACAGCATCAAAATAGCCTACATTTTTTTAAAAAAGAAATAAACCAATAACCGAGGAAGCCGCGGACGTTACTTAAAGTAAAACATGGCTTTGCTTAATTTTTTGGTGTTGCTCAGAATTGAGATTGCAAAATGAGGAATTGCATCGCCCTGAAATGTGGTGTTGAAGTCGGAGGACAGAATTAAAAACTACAAACGCTTTGTTGGTCATTGACGTATTGTTAATTTTTTTTACGATTAACGGCTTTATATACAACATTTGAAAACGATTGAGGGATAAAGGATTTTAATCAGGCTCCCTTTTGGCAACAGCTTATATGGGCTGATACTTTGAGCATCTCTATCTGGTGAGAATTTACAACCTGGATTTTTGAAAGCTGCTGACAAGCCATTTCTAAAGTTTTCATGATGAGGATTATCGATCATTTAGTAAAAAGGGTTGATTAATAGCCTTGGTTATCGGTTACAGTTTATCTATCATAGATGTATTTATTCCTTATTTACCTGATATTTATTTATAAGATGATTCTTATTTATGGCACGTTGGCATTACGGTGAGATTTTAGTCTTTTTTTTTAAATCCCCTGCCCATCTGCCAAATTACAGGGCATTTCCCTCTGAAAAATGGTAAACAACATTATAAACTTTAAACGAAAAAGAAGGAAAAGTAGGAAAAAGGGGTAATCTGATTTCTGGGAAGAGAGGAGGGAGTGAAAGATGGGTGCCTTTATAAGGATGGACAATGGAAGGCAAAATAATAACTCCGAAGTTTGATTGTTCAGATATATTCCACAATAGAAAGAGCTGGTTGCAAGCTGAACAGGCACAGGGCAAGAAGGTTAAGTAGAAGAGAAGGCACAATACTTCAGATTGGCAGCCAGGCTGCAGGAAGAATAATCTAATCAAAAGTAAATTCAATTATCTAGTCCTAGGCCAGGCTCCTGGGACTTCTCTTCTGAATGCTTACAGAGTCTCCTCCCAGACGTTCCTCCCCCCCTGCCCCATCCGACGCATATGATGAATGCAGATGAAATTTGAAATATGAAAATCCGAAATAATTTATGGAAGTTGTCAGAAATTTGGCTGGCTGGCCACATAATTTCCTTGGAGACGGGAGCAGGCTGTGGCTCATGGCTGGGCATCTCGGAACGGTTGGCCTGCACTTTCCAAGGTGGGGGACAGACAGACGAATCGTTCCTCCACACCCCCTCCTCTGAACGGCCTTTCCAGGCAAATTACAACTCATTATAGACAGACTTGCACCAGGCCATTATGTCAGAGGAGATCTTTTTTCATTTGCAGAAATTTGCTTGGAATTCTCATATTTATTTGAACATCCATTATCGAATCTGAACATTGAATTATCCGCAATTATGTGCTGCCGGGGGGGGACGGACAGCGGATGTTTGCGTGCAGATGGAAAGAGAGAGAGGGGTGGTTAGAAAAATATTAAGAGAGTTGCCAGGGAATCTGTTGCAGCTGCCTTTAAATAGAAGGTGGCCCTGTGAAGCAAGAATTCCTGTTGCTGTTCACTTACAAAGCAGCCCGACTTTCTGGAAGGAGACTTAGATGGGGGGAAGAATTAACTGGTCCTTTGTGCTGGGTACGTAACTTGGCTTCTGGTTTCCCACAAATGTGGAATTCACGAGACTTGGTTTGAACATTGGGTGACCCCTCTCTAGTTTCCATAGAAGCCTATGGCTGGAAAGGTCCTTAGAGATCTTCTAGTCCAGGGGTCGCCAACCTTTTGGACCTCAGGGACCACCAAACTCATAATTTTAAATCCCGTGGACCAGAGACCCTGGGAAAATCCCAAAAAAAGTCTGCAGGAAAATTCCCCACCCCATTTTCCTACCGATCGATTGTTCTTCATTTGGGATTGCAGGATACCATCTCCAGCTTCATTCTCAGGGAGAGAGAGAGAGAGAGAGAGACTTTTGGCTTCATGCAAGGAAAACAGCAGAAGCAGCAGAAGTCTTTCTTTCTCTCCCCCAAACTCTGGCAGAAATGAGCCTTTGTGAGACTTGTTGCACAACCTCTTGGAGCAGGAGGCCTTGCAGGGTCCCAAAGACTCATTTCTGGCAGAGTTTGGGGGAGAGAAAGAAAGACTTTTGCTGCTTTCCTTGCATGCAGCCAAAAGCAGAAGAAGAAAGAAGCAGAAAGAAGCAGCCCGGCGGCCAGGAGAGGTGTGTGGGGCATGTGGGGCAAGTTCCCACCCTCTGCCCTTTCCCCCCTCCCCTCACTACCTCATGTTGTTCACAATGCAAACAACACAAGCCTTGTGTTCCCGCCCAGCCTGGATTAATTGCTTTGGGGTGACATTTCTCTGCACACCACCAAAATTGTCTTGTGGACCACCAGTAATCCCCAGCTCACTGGTTGGCGACCACTGTTCTAGTCCACCCCCTGTCCAAGCAGGAATCCTGAGGCCATCCCAGACAAAATTTCATTCCTTGAAAACCTCCAGTGATGGAGCAGCTACAATGCCAGGAAGCCAGCTGACTTGCGGATTCATTGTTCCCACAATCAGAAATTATTTCCAGATTAGATCTGATTCTAAGGAGGTTCCACCCATTGTCCCTTGTCCTCAGGGTCTTCTTCCCTGGAACAGCTCTTCAAGTAGTAGAAGATGCTATTCTGTCTCTCCTCAACCTTCTCTTTGTTAGACTTTGTTGTTGTTGTTGTTAGTCGCGAAGTTGTGTCCAACACATTGTGACCCCGTGGACAATGTTCCTCCAGGCCTTCCTGTCCTCTACCATCAGGGATGGGATTCAAAATCCCAGCAACTAGTTCACTGCCTGGTTGCTGGGTGGCCGTGGCCTACTGCAACTTCTGGGAGGGCCATTTTTCACCTTCCCCAGGGTCCGGAGGCTTCCCTTGGGCCTCTGGGAGGGCAAAAACATCCTCCCCTGGGCTCCAGAACTTCTGGTTTGGCCTGTTTTTGCCCTCGCAAAGCCTCCGCGCGGACTCTGCACTTACCTGCATCCAAAATGAGCCACGTGGAGACTCCTGGCAGGGGAGGGGTGGGGTGGGCGGGGCCAGCTGGTTGATTCAACTACTGGTTCAGCGAACCAGGTGTAAATTTAACAACCGGTTCATCCGAATTGGTAGGATCCCACCCCTGTCTACCATCCTCTGGAGCCCATTTAAGCTCATGCCAACTGCTTCAGTGACTCCATCCAGCCCCCTCCTTCTCTGCCCCCTCCTTCTTCTTTTGCCCTCCATCTTTCCCCACATTTGGCTCTTCTCCGGGGAGTCCTTCTTTCCCATGAGGTGGCCAAAGTCTTTGAGTTTCATCTTTAGGATCTGGCCTTCTAAAGAGCAGTCAGGGTTGATCTCTTCTAGGACTGACCAGTTGGATTGTCTTGCAGTCCAAGGGACTCACCAAAGTCTTCTCCAGCACCAGAGTTCAAAGGCCTCCATTCTTTGGTGCTCAGCCTTTGTTAGACTAGTCATGCCCAGTTCCTGCAACCGTTTAATGTGATTTAGCTTCCAAACCCCCTAATCGTTTCTCTGCCCTCTTTCTAAGGCCTCTGCGTCTTTCTTGTATCATTCTGAATGACCTTATTTGGGTCACAGTGGGTCCATACCAGTTTTTTGCAGCTCCACTTCCTCTGTCCCGTATCGTAAATCACAAGAACATAAGAAGAACAACCCTGTTGGATGAATCCATGAACCACCTTGCTGAGGTCAAGGGCATCGGTCAGAACCCTGACACTTGAGTTTGTAACCACTCTATCCAGAAAATGCACAAGGGAACTAGGATCCTATAGGTTATAGGATATTTATTCTATTTGTCAATCAAGAACAGTTGTCCAGAGTCACCATGTGTGACTTGAGTGAACAGTTAAATTTTTTAATAAAAAATAAAATAATATTCAAAGGTACAGTGCTCCCAAACATTTAACTACCATGTTTTTGTTCTATTTATTTATTAAATTCATCTCCCCTGTGGAGAGCTACTCTGGACAGCTTACGATGCAATGCATAATTTGCCTTAGCTTCTCCTCAGAGAAGTTGGAGAATTAATTTTGGGGAAATTCCATCCTGTCTCCAGTTCTCTGCTTAATGCACATGGTCCTAGACTAGAGTTATTGTGCAGCCTTACATTAGTAATAGCAATTGCCTTTAGCCTCATATTCTATAGTGCTTTATAGTGCTTTACAGCCCTCTCTAAGCAGTTTACAGAGTCAGCCTCTTGCCCGCAACAATCTGGGTCCTCATTTTACCCACCTTGGAAGGATGGAAGGCTGAGTCAACCTTGAGCTGATCAGGATTGAACTGGTGGCAGTTGGCAGAGTTAGCCTGCACTCCTGTATTCTTATTACTGGGAAGGAAGGAAGGAAGGAAGGAAGGAAGGAAGGAAGGAAGGAAGGAAGGAAGGAAGGAAGGAAGGAAGGAAGGAAGGACAGACTAGCGTTTGCACTTTGACTTATATACCACTTCATGGTGCTTTTACAGCCCTCTCTAAGTGGTTTACGGAGTCAGCCTCTTGCTCCCAACGATCTGGATCCTCATTTTACCGATCTCGGAAGGATGGAAGGCTGAGTCAACCTTGAGCTGGTCAGAATGGAACTGCTGGCAGTGGGCAGAGTCAGCCTGCAATACTGCATTCCAACCACCAGGCCACCACGGCTCATTCCTTCCAGCCTGAGTCTGTAGTTGCCCCCTGAGTTTTGAAAAATGATCTATTTCATTAGCAACCAAGTTTTGTTGTTTGACCTTGTCTCCCTTCCCCTAAATGGACAGTAAATGACAAACAGATGTTTCTGCAATGGATACTTAAGTAATGGGCATATTGAAGAAGGGGGAGGGAGAGAAAGGAAGAATTGTGTCTGTAGTGTTCAAGGATGAAGGTTATGGCCAGGGGAAATTTTTTTTCTGAATTTGGAAGCCAGCCAATACATAAGACTAATCTTTTGCTTCTAACAAAGTCTGCTTGTAGTCTGAGAAGTTGATTGTGCTGTGAGCAATTTAGAACCACAACATAAATACTTTGGCTTGGATTCAGCCTGGATGGAGATCTGTGCATTTTAACTCTGGCTTTCTTCTACCATGAATTTCAGATCCAGCATGTCAAATCAACTTATTTAGTCTAGATCAGAGGGTACCCAACTTGTGAGCTGCAGCCCACTACTGTGCCATGGCCTATTTGCAACCAGGGTGCATGAGTGGCCGGCTGGCACGCATGTATCGTGCCCTTGTTGGAGTCTGATTCTGAGGGGGAGATTGAGCAGCTGACAGGGAGTGGGAGTGTGGCTCTGGTGGATGTGGAAGAAACGGGGGAAGGGCACAGTCTGGCTGGGCATTCAGAAGAAGACCCAGGCTGACCCCCTCTTCATCCTAGGGCACGCAGGGAGGAACAGAGAAGGGAGCAATGTGGCTTACGGGAGAGGAAAAGGCCCTGTTCCCTTTCATTAGTTGCAGCTGGGGGGACAGGATATAAGTGGGGTGTTTGCACACAGCTCCTTGCTGGAAGCAAAGCCTGCATTATCTTGGTCGAGGCTTATCTGGGTCTTGGCATCCTCCTAACTGTGTGTGCTTCGTTATCCTTTGAAAGTCTGCAATTTATCATCCTGGCCCGCCATGTTAATTACTTCAGTGTGGTTTGTGTTGGTTTTTTAATTTCTAATTATTTTTACTTTGGGTTCGGACTGCATTTCTGCCCTTCGTAGACTGTTTTTGGAAGAGTTTGATATCCAGCCGAGGATAATTGGACATTGGGGCCAAGTTGGAGGCATTAAAGGGAATTTATTCTACTTTGGTGACTTTGTTATTTTTGTGTCATGCTCCAGGTCATCACACGCATGTGTGTGCGTGCATGCACGGACAGCCCCATTTGCATGAGCGTAGCAGATGCTTGCGGCCGCACTCACACATTTGACATGGGTGCTCGGAGCCTCGCTCCTGCAAGCCTCACAGTCACTTGCATCCCCACTTGTGTGAGCAATGTGTGCACATGCGTGCACACAGGTTTGCCTCTCGCGCAAAACCATCCCATCTTTCCACCCCTTCCCCCCCCCACTCCAGGCCCCCAACCCAGAATGCTTGGGGAACTCTGGTCTGGATCCACCAAGATACTCTTCCCAGAAACAACCAGTGTTATAAAACAGTGCCCTGCGGAGGATTCTTTTGAGAAAGAATGGGTCTGATTCTGTGGTAGAGATTCTGTCCCTGTGATGACCCAAAGGGCCATGGCACAAAGGCAACACAGCCAGATAATAAGTAGGGATCCCTTTATTAGCTCCAACTTTTTCCCCAATGTTCCAGTTACCTTCCGGTCTGGAGAAAAACTCTCCCAGGAACTGCAACAGCCTTTGGCTGCAGATATTCCAATCCAAAACAGTGTAAACAGAAAACTTTAAACTATAAATCCAGCAAGGCAAGATAAGGTAATAAATCCAGCAGAACAATATAAGGAGTTCCAGAAGTGAAGTAACAAGGCAGTAAATCAAACCAGTTTGGAGGATGCCAGGAACTCAGATAACAGCAGTCAACATGAGATAAACTCAATGTTTGTTCCCAACAAACGCCCCTTCCAACTGCCTCTCCTTTAAACTCCCTCTCCAGGTGTGCCTACCGAAGGGAATCAGGGCCCTTTCCTACCTCGTAAGCTATGCCACCCATGTTGTTCTCCATTCTTCCCTGTGTGCCCTAGGATGAGGAGGGGTGGACCTTGGTCTTCCTCTGGACCCTGTCTCCCTTGTTCTACCTCTCCCCTGCTCTGCCAAGCCTGACTTTGCTCTTCCCCAGTTTCCTCCACAGCCAACAGAGCCCCTTTCCCACTCCCTGATGGCTGTTCATCTTCCTCCTCGGATTCAGACTCCAACGGGGCATGACAGTCCCTCAAATTTCCAGAAGGACCCCAACATAAGCATTTTGAAAGTATTGACCAACTGCTGCAACTCCACTTAGATGCTAGCCAGCCAACCTGACCAATGTGTAACTTGGACCTTACGCATCTTTAACAACTTGGAGAAGAATGGGTAGTTATTATTTATTCCGTTCTCAGGGTTTGAGAATGTTAACGTGAGGCACAGTCTTGGCTTTACTCTTAGTGAGCCTGGGTTCAATCCCACAGCCATCCTTATCATCAGGGAGACTTTAAAACTTATTTGATTTTTTTATCCCACATTTATGATTATGTATTAATAACTCAAGAAGGTAAACAGGCCTAATATTCCTTCCTTCCTCTTATTTTCCCCAGAACAATAACCTTGTGAAGGGGGTTGGACACAGAGAGAGAGAGAGGGAGGGAGGGAGGGAGAGAGAGAGAGAGAGACTGGCCCAACAACACCCAGCCAGCTTTCATGCCGAAGGTGGGACTAGAACTCACTAGAACTTCCTAGGCTAGCACCTTAACTCACTAGACCAAGCTGGCTTTTTAAAGTTTATCTCTATCTCTATCTATCTCTGTCTCTGTCTCTGTCTCTGTCTCTGTCTCTGTCTCTTTCTCTGTCTCTATATCTATATCTATATCTATATCTATATCTGTCTCTGTCTCTATATCTATATCTATATCTATATCTATATCTATATATATCTATCTCTGTCTATATCTCTATCTCTGTCTGTCTCTCTGTCTGTCTGTCTGTCTGTCTGTATCTATCTATCTATCTATCTATCTCTATCTATCTATCTATCTATCTATCTATCATCTATCATCTATCTCTGTCTGTCTATCTATCTCTGTTTACCTCTATCTCTGTCTCTATCTACCTATGTACCTACCTATTTGATTCTACAAAGTTTTTGCTTTCTTTACAGTCCACATTCTTTCTAATGGAAGGGGCCCTGAGTCACAATCTTGTAATCAATTAAAAATGATATCATGAATTAAATTCTTATTTGACTCTTCAATGATATGTTAAATGCATTATGACTTTGGGTGCATTTGTGTTTGCAGATATTTGTTGAATTATTTTCTTTGCATTAATATCTACAGTATTGTTTGATTTAACAAGGTCCAGTCATTTCTATCATCATGAACTTAATTTTTTTAAAAAATTACTGTTTTATATTATTCTATTAGTAATATGTTTATTACTCAAGCATCCGATCCTGGTTTGTCCATACAAATTATTTCAGACAAGTATTCCTTGTTGAGTTCGGAGAAAATTAATCCCCAGGGTCAACCTATTTCATGCATGTATGCTTCAATTCTAAAGCATGGAAAATTATCCCTGGGAATTGTCAGGCTCAATGAAATCCTAAATGTGTATTGTTTGATATCCAGCCGTTGAATATTTTCAGAGCTTTTTGTAAATCTTCCAGTAGCTCCTTTATAAAATTTTGGATAAAATTTTGTCCCATCTTCCTTAATTAGAAGAAATGTTACTTTAATATTAGCACATGATTGCTGTCCTCCAAAGAACATTGTTATTTCTGTTGGCCAGTGTGAAATTAAAAACATCTCTTAGATTAAAAAAAAATACTAACTAGAAGACTGTATAGATATTGGTTTTTTAATTACCCATTAAAATTTACCTGCTTTTTTATTTGTTTTGTAGACATTTGTTTCAATTTTTTTTTAAAAAAAGGTCATTGGATGCCAATGCAAAGCTTAGCATGGAAAATATTAAATGGGCATCAGTTACTTTAAGTGCCAGAAAGTTGTCCCTTCTCAGGTATGACCATCATTGGTTAGGTAGCAGGAAAGAATCAGGACCAGGGACAGCTCCACATAATTCTCATTTGCTCCATCTATTTATTCCCGTTGGAGTTTGCATGGCTTTAACCTGGTTACCATAGTGTCAAAAAGCTAAAAGGGACCTTGGAGGTCTTCTAGTCCAACCCCCATAGGATATAACCCATTCTCAATGTTACAGAGATTCAGGCTTCAACTGTATACCCAGATCTTCTTCCTGATCTCTTCAGCTGAACAACCTGCCTTGAATAAATTACAATTTGAATGGTCAACTTCTTTGTTTAATTCAAAATCTGGTCCATTTGTTCAGCTGAAATTTGGGAAAAAATGTTTTACTTAACAATCTTTCAATTACGTTGTACCACTGCAAAAGCATTTCAGTTTTTTTTAAAAAAGGAATAAAATAGAAGCATTAGTAAACAATGTAGAAGTAAATACTTGATGATCAATTAAATAATAAAAATTGGTCGAAATATTTCAGCTCACCATAGAATTTCTTCCTAGTTTTAAGAAAACAAAATAAGAAAGAGGAGTTGTTTTTCATACTGTATTCTTGTCCTGCTGGTTCAAATTTCAGTTCAGCTGTGTGCTTATTTTTGTACACATGGCAGTGTTTTGTTGAGCGCCACTGGAAGTACAGAAGCAAAATAGTTTAAATGATTGAGAGAATGTGTTTTCCTAATCCCTGTAATTATTATCCTTGCATTTTGGTTGTAGCAGCCAAATTATCTTAGGTTTGTAGTGTCTCACCAAGTCAAGTGTGCTTGACAGAACTGTGCATACAAGCATACCAGAAGAATCAGTGGAAATTCGAGGCTGAACATTGTTTTACTGCTATAAAAACAATCCAAGTGAATTGGTAAAGTACTATGAGGACAGTCAAATTCAAGAACGCTCTGAGTTTCTCGTCATGGGTGACCTCTATTTGTATTTTGTCAGGGAAGCAATGTAAATATTTCTCCTTTTTTAAAATAAAAATGAAGAAGAAGCAGCAAACAATTCAACAGAAAAAACAGCCTTTTATTGTCTTTATTCTCTGCCCAGCATGTCATCGTTTTAGCGTGATCTTCTGTGCCTCTCCTCATCTGTATCATGATTTGAAAACAAGCTTAGCCAGCGCCATGTCTCTCTTCGTGCAAAAAAGCCATTGTTGAGGGCTAACTCTACTGAAGCTTCCCTAGTTTGTTTGTTTTTTTACTTACTGCAGGGAACTTTGTAATAGCCCTTAAATAAATAAAAGCACTGGGAGAGGACATTATTGCTGGCTTTGTCCCTTTGTAGATGTGTATTATAACATCACCCTGTGGATTGACACCAAGAACTGCATGAAGACAAGACAAATGTTGTATATGACAGTGGGGGTAGCATTGAAAGATGACCCCCATATCTAGAGGGTGACGAGTTATGGATCCATTGATCGGTGTTGTTAACCAGTGTTGGGAAGCGTGGCTGGAAATTTTTTCTGGCTGTAGGCCTGCTGGTTAGTCTAGCGAGGGAAGGTTTGAATGGAGCTCCAGGCAGCCATTGACAAGAGAGATGGAAAGGGGGGTGGGGTGGGAAATGTGGGGGAGAGAGAAAGCTGAATGGACATCTCCTGGGGTCTCTTGGTCACTCCTTTTGCTGACTTGAAGGGTCTTTTAAGCCATGACCCTCAACGTTACGAAGACTTCATGACATCCAGTCGTTCGGACTTCTTGCTGGAGAGTTATCCCTTTCATAACAGGATTTGGTTAAATGTATTAGAATATAAAAGACAATTGAAAATGAAAACAGTGGGGAAAGGGGGAAGAGAGGAGGGTGGAACAAAGGAGAAAAAAGAAGAAGAAAGATGAACGTTCAACTCTTTTCAGTACAGTAGAATGAACATACTTACAGTCTCAATATAGGCTAGCAATTTTTATACCAACAAACACCCTTGTTCAACCAGTAAATCCCAAATCCCAGGTTTCGTTTCTTTTTGCTCTCAAGCACAAAATCCAGAAGTGATTTCCAGACAGAAACAAAGTTAAGTTTAGTTTAGTTTAGTTTAGTTTATTGTCATTGCACCTCGTACAACAAAATCAAACACCATCTTCAGTGCACATCATGACCATGAAAATAAACACAAACACACATCCTTCACCCTCCACACTTTGAACCAAAAACTCCCAACACTGCACTATACAGTAGAATTCAAAGAGCTACTGCCCTGGGACAGAAGCTGTTTTTCAGCCTATTTGTCCTTGTTTTTATTATTCCGTACTGTCTGCCAGATGGTAATAGTTTCAAAAAAAGGGTGCCCAGGATGAGATGGATCTTTGAGAATGTTTTGAACTTTTTGTATCGTTCACTTTGATTAAAATGGTAAATTTGGCCATCTTTGTTAATTCCCGGAGTTGACTCCCTCAGAAGAAAATTCTCCAAAGCATCTGAAGGAGGACAAGAAGCAACGGATGGAAACTCAAGGAAAGAAGCAACCTAGAACTAAGGAGAAATTTCCTGACAGTGAGAACAATTCACCAGTGGAACGATTTGCCTCTAGAAGTTGTGAATGCTCCAACACTGGAAGTTTTTAAAAAGATGTTGGATAACCATTTGTCTGAAGTGGTGTAGGGTTTCCTGCCTAAGCTGGGGGTGGACTAGATGACTGCTAAGATCCCTTCCAACTCTGTTATTCTGTTATTCTCCAACCAGTCTCCTATTGTGGAAATTAATATAGCTTTCCATTTTTGTGCGTAAAACATTCTTGCTGCTGTCAACATATACAACTACAAATTTCCACATTTATTTGTGATCCCCGGGAGTCTTTTAAGCCATACTTTAAGCCAAAATGTCCAACCTTGGCAACTTTAAGGCTTGTGTGGACTTCAGCATGACTGGTTAGGGAATTCTGGGAGCTGAAGTCCACAAGTCTTAAACTTACCCAGGTTGGACACTCCTGCCCAACAAAGACTTCATGAAATACTGAATATTTTAGTCACCCAAGGTGACATTCAAAGTGCTTGCTTGTTATTCATTTGAACAACTAGAAATTTATTTTTTTGCAAAGACTTCCTTGAGATTGCCTTGCTTCTGCTCTATATTAATTCAGGGAAAAGAGAATTTCTGTTTATTATTGTTCTGGATTATTTCTTTTCCTAGCTTTCATCCTTTTCTTGTGTGTTTTTGAGTCATAGCAACTGGATGAAGCATTTTAAGACTGATTGGTTGCAGTAGAAAAATTATACTTTCAAACTCTATTAGCAGCAATAGAGTTTAAATATACTCCGGTTGAACTGGAATGTGTTCTTTCTTTAAAATCTTTCAAGATTGAGGTCATCAGCCCTTTTAAATATTTAAAAAATATACTTAAACGATCTCTTTATGCTATGTTTTATGTGGGTCATTTTGCTTAGCAATCAATGAAACCTCCTTATAAATCAGTGGCCCAAACCTAATAATGAATATACTTTATATCCCCCTAATATGAATGGATTTTAAGCAGTGATGCTATGCAGGCTTATCTAAGCAGTAAGATCCCACTAAAACACAGTTTATTTCTGAATTAACATGCTAACGTTCCTCGGTTTACTTGCTTGAGTGCTGGATTAGATCCAGATGGCATTTTAACTATAGATTCTTGTTTTTTTCTTTGTTTGAGTTGAGCCAGGACATTGGTGATTTTGTTTTGCAAGGTTCTGTCGTTGGGTTGATCGTTTTTCTACAGGAGAAAGCATCTGTGAACAGACTAAACCCAGCTATTCAGGTTAATTGATTACACAGCTCGCAGGATGCTGGTGGTGGACAGTAGCACACTTTCATAGACAGCCAATGTAACCAAACACAAAAAAATCCAGCCTGAAAGAGATGGAGCATAAAAGAGAAAAGACAATGAGTCACAGAACAGAAAAGAGGCAGTGACATGTTTATATCTGAATAGACTTAAAAAGGGAGATCTGTGCAAAAAAATGTGTTTTTTAGAATATAGGCAGTCAAACACGGAGCCTACCAAAGGTTAGGCTATAGCCATCAACCCCAGAGATCATCAACCGGAATATATTTTGAGGATAACTATTGTAGAATAGTATCACTTACACTGTATTTTTCCAAAAAGCCCAAGCCAGCATACATGACAATCCCTTCACATATTTTTTCTTCCTTACAACATCTCTTTGATGGTCTGTTTTAAGTGTGGCTGGGTCTTAGTTGTGCTGAATCTTCCTTAGGCTAATCTGAGCACTGATGATGGTACCTAGTTGGGTCATGAAACGTCTGCAAGAAAACAAGCAAGCTCAGAGAGCATCAAGGTCCCCATAGTCTTCCTCCTCCTCTCTGCAAACCATACTCCCTTCTAGCACTGATGATGTTACCTAGTTGGGTCATGAAACGTTTGCAAGAAAACAAGCAAGCTCAGAGAGCACCAAGGATTATTATTATTTCTTCTTCTTCTTCTTCTTCTTCTTCTTCTTCTTCTTCTTCTTCTTCTTCTTCTTCTTCTTCTTCTTCTTCTTCCTCTTCCTCTTCCTCTTCCTCTTCCTCTTCCTCCTCCTCCATCATCATCTTCATCTCCTCTCTGCAAATCCCCCTCCCATCTAGTACTGATGATGTTACCTAGTTGGGTCATGAACTGTCTGTAAGAAAACAACCCAGCTCGGAGAGCACTAAGGACTCCATAGTCTTTCTCCTCCTCTCTGCAAACCACACTCCCTTCTAGCACTGATGATGTTATCTAGTTGGTTCATGAAACGTCTGCAAGAAAACCAGCCAGCTCAGAGAGCACCAAGGACCCCCTCATGTCAACCCTGAGCTATAAATATTCTCCTTTATATTTATTTATTTATTTATTTATTTATTTATTTATTTATTAATGGGACTCCGAAGACTCAGGGCGGCTCACAACTAAAAACAGCAACAACAATAAATAGTTAAGAAAAAATTAAACTAAACAAGCCCCAAGAGAATACAAATACAAAATAAAAGAATAAAACCACCCCACCCAAGAGGGTCATAACCCGGATTGGTCAAACAACCAGGTCTTCAAATCATGATGGAAGGTGCGGAGGTCAGGGGCCAGGCGGAGCTCCAAGGGAAGTTGGTTCCAGAGGTCAGGGGCCGCGATAGAATAGGCTCATCGTCGGGGGACCGCCAGCTGGCATTGGCCGGCCAACAGGACCCCAAGGAGTCCTTGCCTATGTGCTCGCACAGGGCGGTTAGTATTCGATGTCGGCAGGAGTCGCTCCCTTAAATATTGAGGACCTATGTCATGTAGGACTTTGTATGTTAAAACTAAAACCTTGAATCTCACCTGGAGTGCAACCGGCAACCAATGCAGGCAGCGAGGAGGGGGTAACATGGGAGAATCGGAAACTCCCATCACCACCAGCGCCACCGCATTCTGCACCAAATCTCGGATGGTATGCAAGGGCAGTCCTAAATAGAGAGCGTTGCAGTAGTCGAGTCTAGAGGTAACAAGGGCATGAGTAACTGTGCGCAGGGCATCCTGGTCCAGGAAAGGGCGATGTTGGCTAGGCGGAGCTGGGCAAAGGCCCCTGGCGACGGCCCCCACCTGCTCCTCCAACCGGAGCCGTACGTCCATTGCTAGTCTAATCATTACATCACCATGATCCTCATATATAAAAAGAGTAAATACATTGTCATCTTATGCTCAGAATGATCCCTGCTGGTCATTGTACCACCACATTTATATTACAATATATATCAGAAAGAAAGAAAGAAAGAAAGAAAGAAAGAAAGAAAGAAAAGAGAGAGAGAAGAGAAAGAAAGAAAGAAAGAAAGAAAGAAAGAAAGAAAGAAAGAAAGAAAGGTTGGGTGATCATTAATTAGAAGGGCCCATTCCAAAGGTGTTGTCAACTCATAAAATATTTCTATGGTCTTTTTAGACCATAGCTTGTATCCTTACAATTTATATTGAGTGTTTCCTAGTATGATTTGATTACTTATTGTACCCTATGACTATCGTTAAGTGTTGTACCTTATGATTCTTGACGAATGTATCTTTTCTTTTATGTATACTGAGAGCATTTGCACCAAGACAAATTCCTTGTGTGTCCAATCACACTGGGCCAATAAAGAATTCTATCTATCTATCTAGAGTTCCCAACAGAAAGGGACGGGGGAGCAGTGCAGCAGCTTGAAACCCGAAACTGCATTCCATAAATGTTTTCAAAGATAGTAACTAGGTGACTGAAGTTTCTGCCATGCAAAATTCTAACTGGAGAGCATGATTGATGACTCTGGGCTATGGATGTGTCCCATTGGAGAATATGAATTATGATACACCCAGGGAGTGGGGAAAAAACCAGGGTCAAGGGTGGCAATGAATGATGTGTCTCAGAGTTGGCTCCACCCAGGCAGTGCCGGACATGTTTACTCCCAATAAATCCTTTTGAAGTTTTGGAAGTCTGGCTCGAGACTCATGATTTAAATGGGGGTCACTGCTGGAATCCTGACAGGTGTATCCTTCCGTTAAAAGTCTATCCTACCATTTCATTTTTCTGAAGGCCCCCAAAACAAGTCCCAACATGTAGATCAAAATTTTTCAAGTTGGGCAACTTTTAAGATGTGTGGACTTCAGCCTCCCAGGTCATCTGAGGAACCCTGGGAATTGAAGTCCACACACCTTAAAGTTGCCAAATTTGAGGAAACACTGACACCAAAGGTCCACAAGGGTGTGTATAAAAGTCTGTAGAGATTCTCAGTCATCCAGGTCATGACTGTCCCAAAAGTGCTTTTTTCAGGAGGTAACTGGATTTTTTTGTTTGAAGACATTTCGTTTCTCATCAAGAAGCTTCTTCAGCTTTGACTGGATGGTGGGGAAGGGAAGGATTTATACTCCTTGCAGACAGCTGGTCATTTGCATCCTTTTAGAGGGTCATTGAGGCCACTTGGAGGTTTATCTGTGTCTCCTCGGGGTCACCTGGGTAGTGCAAATGGTTCCTGTAGCCTACAATTTAAAAAAAAATTATTAAATTTTTTTACATTTAAAACAAACAACACATATGAAAACAACATATTTACAGTCTTCGCAGTGATGCGACATAAACATTTCCATTTAAGTCAGTATGTACATATTTACATTATTTTTTATTTCTACAATTTCCCCCCTGGAAATCCACTCAGATTTAACAGATAATCAGAGTTGGAAGGGACCTTGCAGGTCATCTAGTCCAACACCCCGCACAAACGAGAGACCCTACACCATTTCTGACAAATGGCAGTCCAATGTCTTTTTGAAAGTCTCAAGTGATGAAGCTCCCACAACTTCCGAGAGCAACTTCTGTTCCGTTGGTTGATTGTTCTCACTGTCAGAAAGTTTCTCCTTATTTCCAGGTCGAATCTCTCCTTGTTCAGTTTCCATCCACTATTCCTTGTCTTGCCTACAGGTGCTTTAGAAAATAGCTTAACCCCTTCCTCCTCTCTGGGGCAGCCCCTCAAATATTGGAAGACCGCTATCCTGTCTCTCCTGGTCCTTCTCTTCCCTAGATTAGCCATGCCCAGTTCCTGCAACTGCCCTTCATATGTTTTAGCCTCTAGTCCCCTAATCATCCTGATTGCTCTTCTCTGTAGTTTTTCTAGAGTCTCAACATCTTTTTTATAGTGTGGTGACTAAAACTGGATGCAGTAGTCTAGATGTGGTCTTACTAAGGCTTTATAGAGTGGTGTTAGTACCTCCCTTGATCTCGATTATATCCCTCTGTTAATGCAATTTAGGATTGCATTAGGTTTTTTGGCTGCTGCTGCGCACGGCTGGCTCCTATTTAGCTGGTTGTCCACTAAGACTCCAAGATCACTCTCACAGTTACTGCTATTGAGCCTGGTTTCACCCAGTCTATATGTGTACTATACGCCCTCACCGTTCAAAGGGTGTTCATCCCAAATTCTGCAGCTAAAAATCTGTAGAGATTCTCGGTCCTCCAGGACATGATTGTCCCAAAGGTGCTTTTTTCTTTTTTCAGGAGGCAACTTGACTTTTCTGGGTTTTTTTTTTCTTTGAAGACATTTCACTTCTCAACCAAGAAGCTTCTTCAGCTCTGCGCTACTCAGGTGATCCTGAAGACAGAGACAAACCTCCACGTGGCCTCAACTTCCATATTTATTCGTCATCTTAAAAACTGCAATGATAAAACTTGAGTCATGCTTTGGGGGACACTCAATCTTCCCTGAACTATGATTGATCAAGGCTTGGTAGCTTCGTCATCATTTAAACCGCTGAATTAATCCCAATTTCTCTCTCTCTCTCTCTCTCTCTCTTTTTTTAAAACCTCCTTATGGACACACCGTTAAAAAAAAATGAAGCTGGAAGAGAATCCATCTTCGGTGGCAGAACAAACGCATGGAGATTGTGCTTTCTAGCTGGGGATTGAATTGAAAAAGCATTTTTTAAACACGATATAAAGTCTGGCACAAGAGCCCTGAAAAGAAGAGATTATCTGACTATTATTTAGTTCCTACAAGTATTTATCTTATTTTGGCATCTTTATAAAGGCCCAAAGCTGGATTTATACCCCCACCTCTTTCGATTTTAGATCTATTTTATTCATCGTTTCCTACAGTGCCGCTATTTGATTTGAAGGATAGGCAATCTCCTTCCGGCTCTCATCCTTTTCAGCCTTCTGGCCCAATGAATAAAAACGGAATTTAATGTATATATCTATCCATCTCTGTCTCTGTCTCTGTCTCTATCTCTATCTATCTATCCATCCATCCCTCTCTCTCTCTCTCTCTATCCATCCATCCATCTCTTTCTCTCTCTCTCTCTCTATTCCTCTGTTTCTGTCTCTATCTCTCTGTCTCTGTCTCTGTCTCTCTATCTGTCTGTCTCTGTCTCTGTTTCTGTATTTATCTATCTATCTATCTATCTATCTATCTATCTATCTATCTATCTATCTATCCATCCATCCATCCACCTATCCATCCACCTATCGTTCCATCTTTCTCTCTGTCTCTCTCTGTCTCTCTGTTTATCTATCTATCTATCTATCTATCTATCTATCTATCTATCTATCTATCTAGTCTATGTTTATATCTATATCTATATGTCTATATGTCTATATATCTGTATATAGCATTAAATTATTTTAGGACTGGAGTTATAGTCTTAGGGTTCTTTTCACCAAAAATGGTGGAACTCTGCTACTGAATCCAATCAGAGGAAAGATACAGAAAAGGCATAGCTGGACCCTGTAGATTGTCAACCCTGATCCCAAGGAAGCTCGTGGGATTTGAGAAATCCTTTTAGTGCCTCATTGGAGGATTTCATTGTCCTGGCACTTAATGGGATCCCACGCTGTCTGCAGTTCAGGAATTAGCATGTCACCTGAAGATAACATAGTTGGTCCTGGATTAAACCAGGAATTGTTTCTTTCAGGGACAATCTCCATGCCTTTGTCCTGCCACCAAAGATGGCTCAGTTTCTCTTCCACCTTCATTTAAAAAGAAAAAAAATGATGTGTCTATATGGTTTTTTTTTTTAAAAGAGAGAAATCGTTCAGTTTCTATCCATTGTTCCTTATCTAGCCTTCGGGTGCTTTAGAAAATAGCTTGACCCCCTCCTCTCTCTGACAGCCCCTCAAATATTGGAAGACTACTATCCTGTCTCCCTTGGTTTTATTTTGATTTTATAAAATAAAATAAAATAAAATAAAATCAAAATAATATTTTCTTCCTCTCATCCCCAGCTGTGAAATGAGATGGATTGAGCCATGGGAACAACACATGTTAAGCCAGCTTCATTTTTGGTCAACTGAAGGAGGAGTATCCCAAAGACAACTGGACTGCCTGGTTTGTTTGTTTGTTTGTTTGTTTCCCTTGAAAACCTTTCGCTTCTCCTCTTAAGATGCTTCTTCAGGAAACTTCTTCTGTTCTTGGATGAGACAGGAAATGTTTTCAAGGGGAAGAAAGCAAGAAAGCTCAGTTGCCTTTTAGAAAAAAGTTGACTTTGGGACAACCATGAGCTGGATGATGGAGAATCTCCCTAGACCTGAAGAATGGGTAGGCTTGCTTTACCCCTTGGTTGACACATTTGACGCATGGCCAATCCTGGTTGTATCTTGGCTAGGAACCTAATGGAACCAGACAGATATTTGAGTAGGTTCATAGCCTAATGAACCAAGAATAGAATATGGAATAATAGAGTTGGAAGGGACCTTGTAGGTCATCTAGTCCAACCCTCCCCCACCCAAGCAGGAGACCCTACACCATTTCTGACCAATGGCAGTCCAGTCTCTTCTTGAAAGCCTCCAGTGATGAAGCTCCCACAACTTCTGAAGGCAACTTCTCTTCCATGGGTTGATTGCTCTCACTGTCAGAAAGTTTCTCCTTATTTCCAGGTTGAATCTCTCCTTGTTCAGTTTCCATCCATTGTTCCTTACCTGGCCTTCAGGTGCATTGGAAAATAGCTTGACCCCCTCCTCTCTGTGGCAGCCCCTCAAATATTGGAAGACTGCTCTCATGTCTTCTCTGGTCCTTCTCTTCACTAAACTAGCCAGGCCCAGTTCCTGCAACCATTCTTCATATAGATGATAGATAGAGAGTTAGACAAATAGAGAGATAGATAGAGAGATAATACAGAATACAGACTAACAGAGTTGGAAGGGACCTTGTAGGTCATCTAGTCCAACCCCCCTCACCCAAGCAGGAGACTCTATACCATTTCTGACAAATGGCAGTCCAGTTTCTTCTTGAAAGCCTCCAGTGATGAAGCACCCACAACTTCTGAAGCCAACTTCTATACCATTGGTTCATTGCTGTCACCATCAGGACATTTCTCCTTAATTCTAGGTTGCTTCTCCTCTCGGCTAGTTTCTAACCATGGTTTCTTGTCTTGCCTGAATGTGACTCCAAAGACCGAGAATGGAAGGAGGTTGATTTGATTCCATTGCTGTCACCGTCAGGACATTTCTCCTTAATTCTAGGTTGCTTCTCCCCTTGGCTAGTTTCTAACTGTGGTTTCTTTGTAGCTTGAATGTGGCTACGAAGACCAAGAATGGAAGGAGGCTGATTTGATTCCATGCCAATCCTAGAGGAAGGCTTTGGGACGTGAACGCTGTCCTTTTCGGGGATTGTTGGAGGGCCATCTGGGATTTTTCTACACTGGGGTTACAAAAGTTGATTGCCTTGACAGGATCTGGGGAAGGGGACCTCCCAAACTCCCACCCAGGAGATGTAAGATTTCCCACTGTCCTTTTTTTTTTGCTTTCTTCCTTGGGTTTTGCCATCTCGAAGCTTCCCTGCAGGGAGCCAGCCCGTCTCATGCTGGGCTCCCAGGCAGGCAGCTGCTGGGCCTATCTCAGCCAGCAAAGGCAGGGAGGGTGGAGGAGGTAGGGCAGGTGGGGCCTTCCCCGAAGCAGGGAGGGAGGAGGGCTGTGTGTTTTGGGCTTGATCTCTCCCCTTTTGCACCCGCTCCCACTTCCTTTTCCAAGGATCTGCGCCTTCGGGGCGGCTGGTGGCACAGCGCATAAGCTGATTAGGCAACAACAGAGCACCTTCCTGACTGTTTTCATTGCTCAATGCGCCTGGGCCACGGGCTTTTCAGGCCTGCCACTACCCAGCCATTATCCTGACATGTATAGAGCGTTATCCGGAAAAAGGCTTGGTGGTGCCCCTGGATTCATCAATCATTGGGAGCCGCTCAAGTCCCCTTCATCAGCCTTCCGCCTCATTTAACCTATCCAGGGCGGGAGAGAACTGAAGAGAGAGGTTGTAAAGGACCAGAATGCCTACACACACAAACACACACACACACACACAGGGCAGAGCCAAGCTTCACTGCCGGGCCGCTGAGATGGGAAAGCAAGGCTGCCCAAGAGAGAGCCGAAAGGGGCTCTCCGGTGAAAGGACGGACACTTCACTATTGATACTGCTGGCCCAGGGCGGAGTGGGACCTTCCCAAACATTTAAAGAAAGAAGCAGGGCCAGTGGCCTTCCACCTCGGTCAAAGAGGGAGGGGGTGACAGGGCTTCCAAAAGGCGAAAGGGAAAGGGAGGAAGGGGGCGTCTGGAGTGACTCCCAATCTACTGGCAACGACATCGCTCAGGGTTCATCCTTGAATCCCTGGTTCTTCTAGCACAGCCACCATCTACAGCAGGGGTGTCCAAAACTCGATTTCATTGAGGGCCTCACCAGGGCTGGGTTTGACCTCAGTGCTGGGGGAAGGGGCAGGATGAGTGTGGCATCCCTCATGTCGGCAGTATCTGCGGTGGCCCGAGTGCTCACCCAGCGAAAATGGGCTCCCAAGCTCCGTTTCCAGCTGCAATGGCCTCCTGTAACTCCGTGCCAGCGAAAATAGTGGTAGCAATAGCCCTTAGACTTATATACCGCTTTACAGTGCTGTGCAGCCTTCTCTAAGCAGTTTATGGAGTCAGCCTCTTGTCCCCCCAACAATCTGGGTCCTCATTTTACCCACCTCGGAAGAATGGGAGGCCAAGTCAACCTTGAGCTCGTCAGGATCGAACTCCAGACTGTGGGCAGAGATGGCCTGCAATACTGCATTCTAACCACTGGGAAGGAAGGAAGGAAGGAAGGAAGGAAGGAAGGAAGGAAGGAAGGAAGGAAGGAAGAAAGAAAGAAAGAAAGAAAGAAAGAAAGAAAGAAAGAAGAAGGGAAGGGAAGGAAGGAAGGAAGGTACAAGAGATAGCACTTAGACTTATATACTGCTTTACAGTGCTGTACAGCAGTTTACAGAGTCAGCCTCTTGCCCCTCCAACAATCTGGGTCCTCATTTTACCCAACTTGGAAGGACAGAAGGCTGAGTCAACCTGGAGCTGATCAGGATCAAACCCCTGGCAGCGGGCAGTTAGCCTGCAATATGGCACTCCACTAAGCACTGTGCCGCCACAGCTTCCTTCCTTCCTTCTCCTCATTTCCCTTCCTTCCTTCTCATCTTCCTTCCTTCCTTCCTTCCTTCCTTCCTTCCTTCCTTCCTTCCTTCCTTCCTTCCCAAACAATAGCACTTAGACTTATATACTGTTTTGTAGTGCTTTCTGTTATGTATGTAGGTTTGAAGTCATTGGTTTAGTTTGAACTGTTCTTGTAAAATTTGGAAATGATTGGTTTAAAAAGTGCAGGAAAACCCTGCACTCTGATTGGCTGGCAACTGCGGCTGCTGGCTATAATAGCAGCTGCAGCCCAGCCAAATTGGGTCCGTTCTGAGCTGTAGTCACTAATAAACTAAGAGCTTGAAGCACTCCGCGTTTGTCTCTTCATGCAAACTTAACAATGGTGACGAAGGTGGGATTCCCCTGAAGAGAAGCAACGCGGAACAGAAGAAGAGCGAGATGGCTGCACTGAACACCCCCCCCCAGCCCCGTTCGATCCGATGGCAGAAGACTGGGAATCATATGCAGATCGTTTCCAAATGTATCTGGAAGGAAACGATCTAGCCAACATTTCCGAGAAGCGGAAGTGGGTGGTCTTCCTTACGTACTGCGGTCCGGCAGTTTTCAAGATGGCGAAGGCATTGGCGGGAGCTGCAGACGTGAAGGTAATGGACTGGCCTGACTTAGAAAAGCTGTTAAGAGCCCATTACGCGCCACAAGTATCGTGCCTCATTATGAGACACGAGTTTTACCGTCGTGATCAGGGGGAAAATGAAAACGTAAACGACTTCGTGGCAAGTTTAAGAGACATTGGGGTGCATGTGAATTTAACAGTTTAGAAGAGGCCATGCGTGATCGATTTGTTCTGGGCCTTAAAGACAAGGTATTACAGAGCAAGTTATTAATGAAACCTAAGATCACGCTGAAAGAAGCAATAGAAGAAGCCTCTTCAGCAGAAGCTACCAAGTCCTCAGCAGCAGCCATGAAAAAGATTAACAAGGCCACAAGCCATCCTGATGTGGAAAAGTCCACAACAACTCATTGTGAGCAAATAGATTCTGAGTCAGACTGTAGTGAGGTGGAGGAAGGAATTTACAGACTCAGAATGGAGCGGAAAAAGAAAGAGCTGGGAAGAAAGAGGCAAGATTTCTACTGCAGAGGTTGTGGGGAAGCCACCCCGCACTGAATGCAAGTTTTTAGACACCATTTGCCTCCGTTGTGATAAAAGAGGACACCTAGCAAGAGTCTGCAAATCATCCAGAACTCCACCCAACAGAAGAAAGTTTGCTACAAGCAAAGACAAAGAATTCAGGCCCAACAATCTCAGTGAGAAAATGGGGCACAGCACAGAAGCAAATGGGAAGAATGAAACTCATCAAACAGTAACTATTGGTCATTCATCACCTTTAAGAAGCAGAAAAGTGCATGTTAAGGTATTTATTGAAGGAAGGCCTTGCCAAATGGAAGTGGACTCAGGCTCATATCTATCTATGGTGTCATGGGACACTATTCACAGACTTCTTCCCAACATCCAGAAGAAGCACTTCAAGAAGCAAGCATTGACTCTTAAAGACTACCAAGGGAACAAGATTCCAGTAGTTGGAACAAGAGAATTCAATGTGAAATTCAAGGGCCACACCAAACGCCTACCACTGACCATTGTGGACAAGGACCGCCCAAGTCTGCTGGGCCTTGAGTGGTTCAACCTGTTGGGCATCAAGGTGACTGGCATCAATCACGTGAGCAACACTGAGTGGGAAGAGGCCTTGAAGTCTGAGTTTCCAGAGGTCTTCAGCAACGGATTAGGCAAGTACTTGGGGACCCCCATCACATTTAACCTAGATCCCAAGGTGCAACCAATCCGTTTAAAACCCAGAAGGGTCCTATTTGCCTTAAAGGAAAAAAATTGATGCACAATTAGATAAACTAATAGCCCAAGGGATTTTAGAGCCCACTGATCACTCCAGGTGGGAGATACCCATAGTCACACTAGTCAAGGCTGATGGGTCTGTGAGAATCTGTGGAGACTACAAGGGGACATTGAACCATGCGCTACAACAGAGCGCATACCCAGTTCCAGTAGTGCATCATTTATTACACTCTCTTGGAGGGGGCACAGTTTTTGCCAAGTTGGACCTGGCACAGGCATATCAACAATTAACAGTTGATGATGCCACTGCTGAACCCAAACCCTTGTGACCCATAGAGGTGCCTTCAAATGCAAAATATTGCAATTTGGAGTAAGCGTGGCACCAGGCATCTTCCAAAGCCTTATGGAAAGAATGTTACAAGGGTTGCCAGGGGTGGTGCCCTATTCTGATGATGTTTTAATTTCTGCTGAAAATGACACTCAATTACACGAGAGACTCAGGGAAGTCTTAACTAGATTTTAAAAAGCGGGGTTAAAAGTCAAAGAAGAAAAATGCACACTTAGAACAGATAAAGTGGAATTCTTGGGTTACATGATTGATAAACATGGCATCCACCCCACAGAGGCAAAGGTTCAGGCAATCAAAGAAGCCCCCAGGCCAAAATGCAAAACAGATTTGCAAGCATTCTTGGGACTCATTAACTTCTATCATATGTTTCTACCTCAGAAGGCAACCACTGCAGAACCCCTACATAGGTTTCTGGACAAAAAATCTGCTTGGGTCTTGGGGAGGAAGGAACAAGCTGCATTTAACAATATCAAGAGACTAATCACGTCTGATGCTGTGCTGATACAGTTCTCTGAGAACTTTCCTGTTGTTCTGACTTGTGATGCCTCCCTTTTGGAGTGGGGGGGGGTTTGAGCCACACGCTTCCCAGCGGGAGGGAAGCTCCTATCGCATTTTACTCTTGCACCTTGACTAAAGCAGAGAGGAACTACAGCCAACTGGACAAGGAAGCCTTGGCGATTGTAGCAGCTGTCAAAAAATTCCATGAGTATTTATATGGGAGAACATTTACTGTTGTCACAGATCGCAAACCTCTTTTAGGCATTGTGGCAGGGGACAAACCAACGCCCACGATCCTGTCACCAAGAATGCTGAGATGGACTGAATTTCTTGCTGCTTATTCATACAAACTGATCCATAGACCTGGTAAAGACATTGGGCATGCAGATGCTTTGAGTCGCTGCCCACTTCCTTCACATATTGAGGACCCTGTTCCTGAGTCTCACACCTTTTTTCTAGAAACTGTTGCCAAATTTCCAGTACATGCTGCTCAAATTGCCAGAGAGACTGCCAAAGACACTTTATTGGCTCCTGTAATAGGCTGGATTAAGAAAGGTTGGCCACTTCAAGATCTACCTCAACCAGCCCAACCTTTTAAATCCAGGCAAACTGAATTATCTGTATTAAGAGGATGTATTTTGTGGGGTAACAGGGTGGTTATTCCTGCAAAACTACAAAAAGAGGTTTTGGAAATGTTACATGAGGGTCATCCGGGAATTGTCAGAATGAAGGGATTGGCCAGGAGTTATGTATGGTGGCCAGGTATTGACAAAATGGTTGAAAACTGGGTTGCATCTTGTCCCAACTGTCAGGTAGTTAGGCCTGCCCCACCTCTCGCCCCCACACAGGAATGGGAATGTCCTAGGGGCCCATGGTCCAGGATTCACATTGATTTTGCTGGTCCTACCAGAGGGCACACTTTCCTTATTATAGTTGATGCATATTCCAAATGGCTGGAGGTTATCCCTATGGCATCCACCACAACTGAAGCTGTCATCAAACAGCTTAAAAGCTTTTTGTAACTCACGGGTTACATGATGTTCTTGTTTCTGACAATGGCCCTCAATTTACATCCAACCTTTTTGAATCATATCTAGCACAACAGGGTATCAGACATGCCCTGACAGCCCCTGGGCATCCTTCGGCTAACGGCCGGCTGAACGTATGGTACGATTTACCAAGGAAAAACTTTAGCAATTGGGTCCAGGGATATCACTGAGAAGTTGAAAAACTTCTCAGTGTTCAGCATATCACTCCCAACCCTCAACTAATTTAACCCCAGCTGAATTGTTGATGGGTAGGAAACTCAGGTCTCCCTTTGACCGCCTCCATCCCACTTACGCACCCAATGCACCACTAGATTCCACTAGTAAAATGCGCACTTTCACTGTGGGTGATTCTGTTTATACTAAGAACCTCATGGGTGAACCATTATGTTCCTGCTGAGATAACCCAAATCACAGGCCCCAGGTCTTACAGGGTACAAACAGAGGATGGTGTTCTCTGGAGCAGGCACATTGATCACTTAAGATCCAGATTGCCTCAGGAGCATCGCTTTTGCTCCTCTCTGGTTCCCATACATACTGCCTCTTCTAGTGGGGAGGGGAGATTATGAGAGTAATCAGCAAGTAAGAATCAACCCCATGTGTAACGAGCTAACACGACAGGAACCATCCCAAAACCTGTCACAATACCAACAACCATTTTCACAAATGGAAGATTGCACATCACTACCTGATTTAGGTGCTGACATTGGGTGGAGATGGATTGGGAGGAGAGACCAGGTTGTAGTAACCAACAGGTTCTACCATTACTACAAGTCCAAGTAAGGAAATGTCAGCAGACACATTTCCTCTTTCACAAGGTGAGAACCTTAAAACATCTGAACCACGTAGGTCTCAACGTACACGAAAGAGCCCCACCTATTTAAAAGAATACATTAGATAGGTTGGGGTTTGAGTATGGACTGAACCTAGTGGGGAGGGGTGTTATGTATGTAGGTTTGAAGTCATTGGTTTAATTTGAACTGTTCTTGTAAAATGTTGGAAATGTTTGGTTTAAAAAGTGCGGGAAAACCCTGCACTCTGATTGGCTGGCAACTGCGGCTGCTGGCTATAAGTAGCAGCCGCAGCCCAGCCAAATTGGGTCCATTCTGAGCTGTAGTCACTAATAAACTAAGAGCTTGAAGCACTCCGCGTCTGTCTCTTCATGCAAACTAACACTTTCCATCCCTCTCTAAGTGGTTCACAGAGTCAGCCTATGGCCCCCAACAATCTGGGTCCTCATTTTACCCACCTCGGAAGGATGGAAGGCTGAGTCAACCTTGAGCTGGTCAGGATCGAACTCCAGACTGTGGGCAGAGATGGCCTGCAATACTGCATTATAACCACTGGCAGGGAAGGAAGGAAGGAAGGAAGGAAGGAAGGAAGGAAGGAAGGAAGGAAGAAGGAAGGAAGGAAGGAAGGAAGGAAGGAAGGAAGGAAGGAAGGGTCTAGCAATAGCACATACTTATATACTGCTTTACAGTGCTGTACAGCTCTCTTTAAGTGGTTTACAGAGTCAGCCTCTTGCCCACCAACAATTCAGGAAAATGGAGCTTGGGCCCCCCATTTTGGGCTGCGATGGCCTCCTTCGGTCCTCTGCAAGCAGCCACCCCAAGATCTGTTTTTGCTGGTAGAGGCAGAGGTAGGATTCAACCGGTTTGGACCAGTTCTGGAGAACCGATAGCGGACATTTTGAGTAATTTGGAGAACCGGCAAATCCCGCCTCTGATTGGCCCTGCCAACCCCATCTATTCTCTGCCTCCCATTGAGTCCCAGTTGATCGGCTGGGTCCTCTTTGGTTGCCCTGCACAGGAGAACAGAGTTGGAAAGCAGGTTAGTGGGGTGGGGAGGGAAGGGAAGGGGGATTTTGCAGTATCCTTCCCCTCCCATGCCCACCAAGCTACACCCACCAAGCCATGCCCACCAAGCCACACCCACAGAACCAGTAATAAACAAATGTTGAATCCCACCACTCCTGCGGGCCTGGAGTTTTGTCCCCCTTGCTCTAGATCAAAGCTGCTGCTGTTCCAGCTCTCACGACCCTGAAGCAGAGCCGTCGAGATTAAGGGTTGCTTCTCTGTCTGACGGGCCACTGGAACGAGGGTCTCGTGAGGGTCTCGGTGGGAGGAAATGTGGGGGAATAAGGTGATGGGCCTTTATTAGAAACCCCCGTGAGCGGCTGGGCTGATCCTCGCAAGAGTGGAGATGATGGAGGGGCAGAGGATGGGCAGAACCTGCCAGCAGGTTTTAAATAGTGCAATTTGGAGTCCTGGGTGCTCCCTGAGCTTGGTTGTTTTCTTGCAGATGTTTCATTACCTACCCGGACTAGGTAACATCAGCAGCACTGATGATGTTAGCTAGTTGGGTAATGAAACATCTGAAAGAAAACAACCAAGTTCAGAGAGCCCCGAGAAACCTGCAGTCTTCCTCCTCCTCCTCTCTTCAAACCCCATACCTTTCTAGCACTGATGATGTTACCTAGTTGGGTCATGAACTGTTTGCAAGAAAACCACCAAGCTCAGAGAGCACCAAGGACCTCACAGTCCCACAGTCCTTTCCTCTTCCTCTTCTTCCTCCTCTTCCTCTTCCTCCTCCTCCTCCTCCTCCTCCTCATCATCTCTGCAAACCCCACTCCTTTCTAGCACTGATGATGTTACCTAGTTGGGTAATGTAATGTCTGCAAGAAAATCAAGCTAAAAAAGCACCAAGGACCTAACAGTCCCACCGTCCTTTCCTCCTCCTCCTCCTCCTCCTCCTCCTCCTCCTCCTCCTCCTCCTCCTCCCCCATTCCTCCTCCTCCACACACCCTGCTCTCTTCCAGCACTGAAGAGGTTACCTGGTTGGGTAATGAAACACCCGCAAGACAGCAGCCAACCTCGGAGAGCCCCAAGGACCCCCTTATTTCAACCTTGAGCTGCCAACTCTTCTCCTTTTTTGGATACCAAGCGATGCAAGGCATGCCAAAAAAAGGAGACCAAAAAAATTGGGTCAATCCTGTTTGAAAGAAAGCAGGTGGGCCAATGCGAGTGAGCGAGCCTCCCATCTGCACCCCACCTCCGCTTGCAATATAAATAATCATAATGGAGAATTGGAGAGAGAGAGAGAGAGAGAGAGAAAGCGTTAAACGACTGCAAGGGATTATTTCCCTGCCTCCCAACCCCCAAAGGCTCCAAGATCCTTACATTGTACCCTTTAACTTTTTTAATAATGATTTTATTTATTTTTTTTATTTTTTTATTTCTTCCTTTCTTGGGCTGCGAGCTCGCCCTGAATCCTGGAGGGATTGCTCAATCCGATTACGGTTGATATTTTGCAACAGACTGGATAGAGCAATAAAGGAGAGAGTGCGGAAATGGGGCTTCGCTCATCAATTAGATCTCTATTAGCAGCCAACGCTTGGGCTTCGCCACAGGAAATGTCATATAGCCCAGCAGCTACAGAGGAGGCTGGGGGGACTCCCCCATTCCCATTTCCAACACACACCGCTCCAATTTGGAAATTAACTAATGCCTTTTGCACGGCAAATGTGGTGGTGGTTGTTTTTTAACAAGCCCTTTGTTTCTTTGGCTGGATACTTTGGATAGATAGATAGATAGATAGATAGATAGATAGATAGATAGATATAGAGAGATAGAGAGAGAGATAGAGAGATAGATAGATAGATAGATAGAGAGAGAGAGAGAGAGAGAGAGAGAGAGAGAGATAGATAGAGATAGATAGATAGAGATAGTGACAGATATATTTATTATATATATTTAATTAAATATATTTAAAATATATGTAAATATTAAATAAAGAGAGAGAGAGAGAGAGAGATTAGCTAGAGAGATAGAGAGATAGATATAGATAGATAGATAGAGATAGAGACAGATATATTATATATATTTAATTAAATATATTTAAAATATGTGTAAATATTAAATAAATATTTAATTTAATTTAATATATATTTTAAATATATTTTAAATTAATATATATATGTATGTATGTATGTATGAATGTATGAATGAATGAATGAATGAGCACCTGCTTAGCCAAGGAAATAATAATTCCCAGGGAGCAGGGAAAGCATCAGGAGTTCTCCCTGTGAACAGGTTGCTTGGAAGGACACCTGCACTCCCAGCTTGGAGGTTTGGCTTTATTAATATTAAAGCGTTTATTATAGTCGTTAGTAGAGCAGGCTTGAGTTAAGGGCAATTAGCAACACAATAGGCAATATTTTGAATACTACTCAGCTCATCTGTCTCCCATATATCATATCTGCCAAAAGCTCCTTTTGATTTTTTTCCCCTTCTTCTTCTTCTTTTATTATTATTATTATTATTTATTTTGGTGGGGTGGGGAGGGAATGAACGGGAAGTTATTAAAGCTAGAGAGCTTATGGCAAAGCGTAGAGGCGTTCCGCTTATTGTTGTTGTGGGTGTTTTTGACTTCCAAGCTGTCGTCTCAATCTCTGAAGAGAATTCTGTTCAGAAGGTAGGGGAATTAATTCGTGGAGGCTGAAGGACTCGTATCTGAATTCAGAATTAAGACGTTCCCTTTCAAATGTTTTGATTTCCTGGGTTTGTGGGATGCAGATTTTAGTAGGCAAGTGAATGGGTTCATTTACAGTGGATAACCCTGTTTGTTTGGATACACATCACACACAAACTAGAACATAGAGTAGTAGTGTTGGAAGGGACCTTGTGGTCATCTAGTCCAACCCCCTGTTCAAACAGGAGACCCTATACCAGTAGTGGCTAACCTTTTTGGGCTCCTGTGCCAAAAATTGTGCCTGGCAACACATGCTTGTGCTCGCATGCCAGCACCCAGAAGC
>CM019151.1:60974764-60997382 GCA_009733165.1 Naja naja | reverse complement strand
AGAGAGAGAGAGAGAAGAAAGAAAGAAAGAAAGAAAGAAAGAAAGAAAGAAAGAAAGAAAGAAAGAAAGAGAGTAGGGAGGGACACTTGCAACTTCCTCTTCTCAGCCCCAGAGAAGTTTAAAAGAAGCCAGGAGAAGGAGAAAAAATAAACAAGCATTTCTGGCAGGATGCGATCAATGGGCACATTCATGCGCCTCCTCGCCAGTTGCCTTTTGTGCCTGGGTGTCACCTCCAGGCAGCTGGTGGCACGCAAGGCACGGAGAGGTTTGCCCTTTGGCCTGGGGGGAGGACCGGACAAGGCAAGGAAAAGCCAGCGAGGGCTGGGGTCAGCAAGGCCACGGTGTTACCGGGCCAAGCTGGGCCCGCAGCTGAACAAAACTGACCCCCCCTTTTTACACCCCTTTATTCCCTCCATCCCCACCAAAAAGGGGCATGGATGCCTTGGGGGGAGCCTTGCTGGGGGGAAAGGAGTTTGTTTAAGTCATTAGGAAGTTGGTAGCTAGGCATGGCATCCAAGACCTATGTGGGATGACCCCCCACCACCAAGTTCAAGAGCACAGCAAACAAACCCGGCCACCGGAATGGCCAGCAACGGCCATCGAGGCCCCAAGGATGGGAGACAAGAGAAGAGAAGGGTTTCAATGGGAGGGGAGAGAGAGGGGAATGGGGAAGGACGGGGCAGGGAGGGCAGAGGGTCAATGAAAGTCAACAGGAGTGCAGGCTTAATGAGGACAAGCCTCTGATATCAAAAATCCATAAATCTGCCAGGCTCCCCAATAGAGAGACAAGGAGACAGAGTGTCGGTCAACATTCCCCCACCGATGGGCAGCCCGTGGGTGGGTCGGGGGCAACAATTTGGGTCGCGGCCCCTCCGTTAGCAGGCGAATGTGAAGGAGGGAAGAAAAGGCCAGGAGGGAGGGAGAGAATGCGGGGGTTTCAGAGCTGGGATGGGGCTGCCCCGAGAGGTGGGCCATTTCCGTGTGTGTGTGTGTGTGTGTGTTGTGTGTGTTGTGCCTTTGGTGGGGCATCATCGTGCACAATCATGCACCATCGTGCCTCCCATCCTGTCCTATTGTCCCCATTTATTCGTACCTATTTCCTGTATTCTTACTCGTGTTTATACTTTTACCTATTATCTTATGAGCGATGGACAAATCAAATAAATAAAATAAATAAAATAAGGAAGCAAGGAAGGAAGGAAAGAAGGAAGGAAGGGAAGGAAGGGAAAGGAAGGAAGGAAGGAAGGAAGGAAGGAAGGAAGGAAGGAAGGAAGGAAGGAAGGGGGAAGGAAGGAGAACAGGGAAGGGGAAGGAAGGAAGGAAGGATGGAAGGAGAGAAAAGAATGGAAGGAGGAGAGAAAGGAAGGGAGAGAATACACATTCCTAAGAGGTCTGTAAGGGGGCGTACATAAGTGCACCATCGTGCCTCCTGTCCCTGCCCTATTGTCCCCATTTATTAGTACCTATTTCCTGTATTCTTACTTGTGTTTATACTCATATCTATTATCTTGTAAGCGATGGACAAATCAAATAAATCAAATAAATAAAAAATAAAAGAAGGAAGGAAGGAAGGAAGGAAGGAAGGAAGGAAGGAAGAGGAGAGGAAGGAGAACAGGGAAGGGGAAGGAAGGAGTGAAAAGAATAGAGGAAGGAGAAAAAAGGAGGGAGTGGGAGGAAGGAAGGAAGGAAGGAAAGGAAAGAAAGGAGAGAATATCCATTCCTAAGAGGTCTGCAAGGGGCGTGCATAAGCGCACCGTCGTGCCTCCCATCCCTGTCCTATTATCCCCATTTATTCATACCTATTTCCTGTATTCTTACTCGCATTTATACTTATACCTATTATCTTGTGAGTGATGGACAAATCAAATGAATAAAATAAATCGTTGTGCAACCCCGTTGACTTGAAAAGAATACCGTGGGATTCTTTCCCCACCTACCCAAAAAATAATAATTTACATTTCAAAAGGGAAGGTCATTAAGAATGGGGGTGAGGACCGGTTTCTTTTGTGATCTGAAAGTTTGGGGGCAGTTGGATCGTCTTCCCATTCAAGTTTCCTTTCCTTTCCCATCGATTAATCTAGTGTAAGGTGATTTCTTTTTCCCAGTGCAGCTCAGCATCTGATACCTCCAGGGATTGATATGAATTGGTATGCAATCTATGCAAATACACTCCAGATATGAGGAGGATGTTCAAAATAGATGGTTTTTTTTAACAATGAATTGACTGAACTAGATAAAATTCTAACAGGAACTGAAGAGAAGAGGATTAAAAAAAATTGTATGGTTATTGACTAGGAGTGAAGCTAGAAAAAGAAGAAGTTAAGGAAACGATGACAGCCTGGGGAAAAATCTTTGACTATGGGATAGATTTGGATCAATGGCAGAAATTATGGAATAGAGGATGAGGGTACAAAGATGTTTATTAGCAATTACAGAGCACAAATTAGAACTCGAACCGGAAATATTTTTATTAGGAATAATTAAGGGAAAACTGAGCAAGGTCATCTGATACATCATTATACATACCATAACGGTGGCGAGAATAGCCTTTGCACAGGGATGGAAGAAAGAAAAGATACCATCTGCAGAAGACTTGACACAAAAAATAATGGATTGTGTAGAACTGGATAGATTCACAATGGAATTAAGAGGCGAAGATGATTCGGACTATTATGAGGTTTTGGATAGGTGGTACAAATGGTTGGAGGATAGAAATAAGAGTTGATGTTTAGGTATAAAAGGAGATGGATGTATTAATAACGACATCAACACTGTTCATGTGAATAGAGATTTGTATTTTTGTTTTTAAAAAATAAATTAAAAAAAAAAGAAATTATGGAATAGAAATTACAAATTAACAGAACCTGATAAGCCCAATGAAACGCTGAACGCGAGGCTACCGATAATCAGCTTTTATTTCTCTGATCAGGAAGCCAAAACTGAGCGATCTTTTAATCTCCCACCTTAAACAGCAAGGCAGAGAGAGAGAAAAGCAGGCACATGTGTGTGCAAAAAAACTTTTTTTCTTGAACTTTTATAGATTACCCAGCTTGCAAAGACGGCCGTTGCTACGGAAACATTATTTCATATCATATGCAAAGCTCGTGAAATTTTCTCAGTGCTTCTGCAAACAAAGGAACCTTTACTTAGATGGAGCGGAAAGAAATACATTTTAGCCCAAAGCTTCGTCTCCCACCTTAAGCTGCTGGGGAAAAAAACACATATTCTGAGTTAGTTAGGGTGGCGAGCAGATAGATGCATTTTGCATTTCTCAAAGTAGTTATTTTGCTAAGCTAAGGTCGGCAGTTCGCCTAGAAGTTTTTAATCTCTAAGCTCAGCTCCCAGCTCAGCACAAGTTACAATGGAGCCCAGCCCAGCCCAGCAAAGGAATCAAAAGTCAAGCCAGGAGCACTCTGCATATGCTCTAATCCCGTGATGGTGAACCTATGCCACAGGTGGCACGTGGAGCCATTTGTGCAGGCACGTGAACCCCAGCCAAACTTACTTGCACTGCGCATGCGCGTGCCTCCCAGCTGATTTTCGGCCCATTTTCGGCCTTTTTCACCCTCCCGGAGGCTTGAGAGAAGCCTCTGCAGTCTTTGCAGCCTCGGGAGGCCGAAAAATGGGCCTTCCGGAAATACAGGAAGTGCCCGTTTTCAGCGTCTGGAGGGCCGCTGGATCCCGGGGGAGGCCGTTTTCACTCTCCCAGGGGCTCAAGGGAAGCCTCTGCAGCCTTGGGAGGCTGAAAAACGGGCCTTTCGGAAATACAGGAAGTGCCCATTTTCGGCCTCCGGAGGTCCTCTGGAACCCAGGGGAGGCCTTTTTTGGCATCCCAGAGGCTCAGTGGAAACCTCTGCAGCCTTTGGAGGCCGAAAAATGGACCAGTTTCATCACTTCTGGTATTTACGTACAGGCACACGCATGCAATTTTTGGCATGGGAGCCCAAAAAGGTTAGCCACCACTGCTCTAATCCTTTCACTAGTATTCATTATCCACCAGCTAAACTTGTGAACAACAAGCAGGGAAAGTAGGAGTCCATTTTTTGAGGCACACCAACCTGTCCTAAAAAGGCAGAAAGGGAAGGTGGTGGATTTGCTTACACTCATTTCCAAATTAGGAGCAACCTTAGCTGCTCCCTCAGGGTTGCATTTACAAGGGGAGTTGCAGAAGTTATGTTCCCCTTGTAAATGGTACTTTAAGGGAGCAACTAAAGTTGTTCCTAAGTTGGACATGGTTAGGAAAATGCGACCTCATGCCAACCTGGCATTCTTTTTTTTTTGGTCAAACTCTGCTTGTCTCCTTTCAGATTCGTGCAGTTGCCTGAAAACCACCCGGCTGCTTTCAAAGACATTTTAATTGTGCACTGACTGGATGGTGGGGAATGGAAGGATTGATACTCCTTGCAGACAGCTGGTCATTTGCATCCTTTTTAGAGAGTCTTTGAGGCCACTTGGAGGTTTGTCTGTGTCCTCGGGGTCACCTGAGTGGTGCAAATGGGTGGAGTCCACAACTCAGTCCTTTCAGTAGTTGCAAGAAGGCTCCACTCATTTGTACTACTCAGGTGATCCTGAGTACACAATCAAACCTCCAAGTGACCTCAATGACTCTCTAAAAAGGATGCAGATGACCAGCTGGCTGCAAAGGGTATTTTAGATTTCCAGTTTTCAAAGCCTTTACTGAGACTGTCTTAGCCATTAAAAATGGCAGGTAGATGGAGATTACCTTTCATTGGGAAGCACTCTTACCTTATAGTAATGGGAAGTTACCACTCCCAGAAGTTTGGGAAGGCCGGAAATGGGCCCGTTTCCGGCTTACAGAGAGCTTCCAGAGCCTGGGAAGGCCGTTTTTTCCCTTCTGGAGGCCTATTTGCAACTGAGCCACATGAGTGGCTGGCTGGCATGCATGTGTGTGTGCATAAACACACAGCCCCATCCACATGAGGATAGCTGTGGCTCGCGGCCACATTCCCACATTTGACATGGGCACTCGGAGCCTCACTCCCGCAAGCATCATGTGCGCTTGCAGCCCCACTTCAGGTGAACCGGTAGCTAATTTTATCATTTTTAATTGCCGGTTTGCTGAACTGGTAAATCCCACCCCTGGCTGGCCTGCACACCCCACCCCTCCCCTCCCAGGAGTCCTCACATGGCCCATTTTGGATGGCAGATAAGTACAGAGCCCGCACGGAGGCTCAGGGAGGGTAAAAAAGTGCCTCCTGGAAGTTCTGGAAGGCCGGAAACAGACCCATTTCTGACCTCCAGAGGGCCTCCAGAGCCCGGGGGCGGCTCTTTTCACGCTCCCGGAGGCTTGAAGAAAACCTCAGGACTCTAGGGAGGGCAAAAACAGGCCCCACTCCCACCGTAGTGCAGGAGGCCAACTTGGCCACGCTCACCATGGTCACATCCACCTGACCACTGGGCTGAGAACCCATTGCTAACATTTTTGAAGCCCACCCCTGCTGCAAAGCCATTGCTATACTGTTGGGAACAATTGATGGAGGGTCTCTGTGTGTGTGTGTGTCTATTTTTAAATGGCTAGATAGTTAAAATAAGCACCCACCACCCTCTCTGGGCTTGGCCCCACCTAGTTCAGGAGGTCATGCCGGCGTGAGACCAGATTGGTCTCTAATCGGCCTCATTGTTAAACCCAAGCCGACAATTTGCAAACGCTGAAATCTCCTCCTCCGGGCCTGCCGAGGGGGAGAGCTTGCACCTCGGTGGAAGGAGGTCAGGCCCAGCCCAGCAGCTGAGGAGACGGTCATTGTCCCAGGCCCGACACCCCGGCGTGGGGATTGCAGCCACTCCATCCATCTTCATCCACTTAGCGCCTGCGTTCTCCCAGCAAGGGCTTTGGCCCGAGCCAGGCCTGGGAGGAAATCATCTGTATCAATGTCGTACATTCATCGCTGAGTCACCGAACTGCACTCTCCCCCCACTCCACTTCTCAGCAGCCTGCTAGCTATAAATACTCCTGTCTCTGACTGGCTTGTCCTGAGGAACAACACTGAGTAGGGGAATCCAAGCAAGAGTTTCTCCCTGACTGTCTGTTTTTGGTGTCCAAGTTCTGTTCGGGGGGTGGGGGTGTCTGTTGATCGAAAACATTGGGAATTGCTATCTCTTCACCAACTCTTGTACCAAAAATCCCAGTCAAAAAAATTAGAATTTAGAATATAGAATAGAAATAAGCTGGAAGGGATATATGTGACCCAGGGTGGGATACAAAACAAACACAGTCATGGGAAACAGGTGAAGCCCCTTTTATTCCTTCACTTTGCCTCCAAACTCCGAATATTCTTGACGGAAGACAAAAAACACACACACAAACAGTTACAAGAAGAAGGGAAAAAGCAACACAAACCAGGCAAGATAAGGACTGGAGGATGTCCACAGATAACACATACTGGGAAGGACACCAAACTCAGAGAGGAACTATAAACTAGAGATATTTCCACGCTTTGTTTAGAGCACTCTCCTGAACGCATGTCCGTCCTCTTATTCAGTTGTCACAGCTGCAGCCCATGAAAAGGATCAAGGCCCTCTCTTCCCCAGTAAACCACATGTCTGCCTTATCCTCTCCTCCCTGCATGCCCTAGGATAGATAGGGGATGGGTCTGGGTCCTCCTTTGACTGCTCAGCCGGCCTCTGCCCTTCCCCAGACTCCTCCACAACCTCCGGCGCCTCATTTCCACTCCCTGTCAGCTGTTCCTCTTCTCCCTCAGAGTCAGTCTCCACCAGGGGCAAGACACGACTTTGGAGGTCTTCTAGTCCAGCCCCCGGCTCAAGCAGGAGAACCTATTCCATCTCAGACAAATGGCTATCCAACCTCCTCTCTTTTCTTTTGTTGTAAATTACACATCTTTATTTACATCGTTAACAGTATTGTGTCATCGATATTACATATATTTACATTTATTTCTATACATGAATCTTTACTCCTATGTTCTATCCACTTATAACCATCTATCCCAAACCGCATACTATTCTGATTCCTCCTTGCCTTTTAGTTCTATTGTAAGTTTGTCCAGATCAGCACAATCTAATATTTTTTGTATCAACATCTCTTCAGACGGTATGTTTTCTGATTTCCAACCCTGTGCAAAAACTATCCTCACCGCTGTTACTATATGCAATATGATGTATTGGACTTTTTTGCTAAAGTTCCCTTCAATTATTCCCAATAAGAATATTTCAGGTTTGGACTTCCGGGTTGAGCCCTCTCACTAACGGGCGGTGGTTTGCGATCGTCCGCGACCGCAGCCCGGCTCTTTCATCTGAGAGCCCCGATCCTTACGGTTCGGGGCTGAAGCTGCCTCGTAGGGGCAGTGGAGAAAGGGAAAGCTGTCGGACAGAGTGAGGGGAGCCGCATCTCCCCCCTTTGAGTCTGGTCTTTTCCCTCCGAAGACGACAAGAAGCGGTGGTCAATATGGCCACCTTGAAGGGAAGGTCTCAACTGGATTAAGATTTGTGCAGGAGGAAAGAAAGAAGTTGACAGCAGAAGAATCGGGAGTATTGGAAGGTAAAATCAACAAAGGTACCCCGGGACAAACGAGCTTTTTAAAAAGAAAAGCAAGTATCAAGTGAAGGAAAAATAGTAAAATATTTTTGACAGCTATAAGAATTTAAGTTTGAGGCTCGAAAAACCTGAATATTAAAACAAAAGGAAAGGGGAAGATTTTGTGTGACAGAAAGTGCCACTCAGTGGATTAAAAACTGGAATTTAAAGAAGAAGGAAAATATCTTGTTCCTTTGTGGATTGGAATTGTTACAATTTTAAACAAATATTGAAACAAAAAGCAAGAACTACAGAAGGTGAAAGTTTGAACTTAAATAAAAGACAGACTGCTGGACTAGCTGGTGACATTGATACAGACTCTGGGTGGGTTGAGATTTTTAAAAATTTAAAGAAGAAATAAGGAAAATAAAAACTTTGTGGCCATACAAGAAATTAAAATGGAATCTAAAAGCATGAAAGAACTACTACAGGAAGTGACTGAACTAATTTGGCTTGTTGTAGAAGACATGGAAATGCTGAATGAAGAACAAGAAGAAGGAATCCTGGAAAGGAGGAGCACAAGGAAAGCCATTTAAAGAGACAACTAACACAAAGATCACTACAAATAAAAGGGAAAGGAAGGGTGGTCAAAAATGAAACCTAAGAAAGCAATTAAAAGGGGAACATTAATGGAATTAGGCAAGGTAGAAAAGAAGAAAAGAACAGAAAGGTAATGAGAGAGAGGATTCAAATTGGATGGAGAAGGGACATAGCAGAAAGAGGAGGAGGAACAAGAAACAGGAGCAGAAGATAGAAATATGGGAATTATATAATGAAGAAACTCGTTTACATAGAGATAATGGCTAAGGTATTAAGAAGGGGTTCTGCATGGAAGATGGGTAATAAGAATATACGTAATTATTAAAATATAAAACAATAGAGGGCTACTGACAATATTTTTTTTAGATGAAGGTACACTCTCACTTTTACTTATAAAAAAGGTAAATGTTGATTAGATAAATTGAATTAATTGAAATAATTCTTGAAGATGTTTAAAAATGAGACTTGTCAGTAACCAAGGTTAATTATTTTTACTATTACTTTGAAATTATAAATAAATTTTAAATTGGGGGGATATGTGTTGCAGAACCCGACTGAAAAGATATATAATGTTATGTAGCTTTTCTTCTCTTCTTTTCTTATTCTATCTTTTGCCTCAAAGGGAATGATTATTATAATGTTATTATGTTAATCACTGAGGTGACACTTTCAAAGTAGTAAAGGGGGGTAAGTCTAGGTTTTTTTAATTCTTTTTTGTGTTAAAGCTTGTATTGATTTAGAATTATGGAAAGAATACGTGATGAAAGGGCAAATCTGACGGATAAAAGAAATATGTAAATGATAAAAGAGCATTAATAAAGTGAAGATAGTTTAAGGATAGATATGGATAAACTTTATTCTTTATATGATGAGCAAACATATTGTTATTTTTAAAAGAAATATAAATGCTTAACAACTATTTATAATAATTTGAAATGAAATGGGGTTATATAGATTGAGATTAAGATCTGAGACTAGGACTAATTTGTTTGGCTCTTTGTTTGCAAAAAATGGAATGGAAGTAAAAATGGGATAAAATACGAAGTTAAGTGTTAAAAATACTATAAAACTATTGTCATATTTGCATGTAAAAGTGATGACCCGGAAATATGCTGTCTACTGAAAAGAGACTTATTTAAATTGTTAAAAATTGAATAAAACCTGTTTGAAAAAAAAAAGAATATTTCAGGTTTAAATTCTATTTGGTGTTCTATCATCTCCTGTAACCATCTTTGTATTATGTCCAACCCCCTCTTAAAAATCTCCAGTGATGGAGCATTTACAATTCCACTGGTTAATTGTCCTCACTGCTAGGAAGTTTCTCCTTAATTCCAGGTTGCTTCCCTCTTTGATCAGTTTCCACCATTATTTATTGTCCTGCCCTCCAGTGAAGGACAGGACAGCACAGCACAGGACAGAATTTATTCAGTTTATTTACCAAATAAATTGAATATGCCAAGTTATTTATTAAAGCATCTGAAGGCAAAGCAAGAAACAATGGATGGAAGCTAACCAAGGAGAGAAGTAACCTAGAAGGAAGGAGAAACTTCCTAACAGGGAGGACAATTAACCAGTGGAACAGAAGTTGCCTTCAGAAGTTGTGGGTGTTTCATCACTGGAGAACTTTTTAAGCAGAGACTGGACAGTCGTTTGTCTGGAATGGTATAGCGCAAGGGTCTTCAAACTTGGCAAGTTTAAGACTTGTGGACTTCAACTCCCAGAATTCATGAGCTAACATGACTGGAGGAGGAATTCTGGGAGTTGAAGTCCACAAGTCTTAAAGCTGTGAAGTTTGAAGACCCCTGGAATAGATAGATAAAGAGAGGTAGAATAGATAGAGAGAAAGAGAGATGGATAGAATAGATAGATAGAGGGAGAGAGAAAGATAGAATAGACAGACAGGCAGGCAGGCAGGCAGACAGACAGACAGACAGACAGACAGACAGACAGACAGATAGGATAGATAGAATAGATCAAGGGTCTTCAAACTTGGCAAGTGTAAGACTTGTGGACTTCCAACTCCCGCAATTCCTGAGCTAACCTGACTGGAGGAGGAATTCTGGGAGTTGAAGTCCACAAGTCTTTAAAGCTGTCAAGTTTGAAGACTCCCTGGTCTAGGTTCTCCTGCTTGAGCAGGGGCTGGACTAGAAGACCTCCAAGGTCCCTTCCACCTCTATTCTGATTCAAACTCATCAAGGAGAGAAGCAACCTGGAATTAAGGAGAAACTTCCTAACAGGGAGGACAATTAACCAGTAGAACAAGAAGTTGCCATCAGAAGTCGTGGGGGCTCCATCACTGGAGGCTTTTAAGAAGAGACTGACCAGTCATTTGATGAGGACATAATTCGGAAGATACTAGACTATGTGGAAGATGGATAGATCAACATTAAAAATGAAGCATAAAGAAGACCCAGAATATTATTTAACATGGAATAGGTTTTATGAACGGTTAGAGATAAGAGGTAGAAAATAGGTGAAGAAAGATTAATGTTATGTATGAATTAAATATATAAGAGGGTTTATAATTACAAACAGGTTGATATACTTTATAGAACTATAAATAAGGTAATATAAAAAGAAGTTTAGTTAAAATGACTGGGTTACACTACTATTATTGCTATCAGTACACATGTTAAATATCCCAATTTTTATTCTTTTTTCTTTTTTTGTAAATGATACACTGACAATAGACTGTATTCACAACATTAATGAATAAAAATAAAACATATACTAGAAGAAGAAGAAGAAGAAGAAGAAGAAGAAGAGGAAGAGGAAGAGGAAGAGGAAGAAGAAGAGGAAGAGAGAAGAGGAGATTGGACAGTCACTTATCTAAAATGGTATAGGCTCTCCTGTTTGAGCAAGGGGCTGGACTAGAAGACCTCCAAGATCCCTTCCAGCTCTATTCTGATTGAACACAACACAACACAACACAACAGAACAACACAATTTGAAGGGGTCTTTGAAGTCTTCTAAATCTTAAAACTATATATAAAACACCTATAAACCAACAAAACAGGGAATAAACAATTGCTTTGTGATTCTTTCATGCTGACTTAATAACTATAGACTTAATTGGGGGGGGCATTCAACTTTGGCAACCTTAAGACCTATGGATTTCAACTCCCAGAATTCCCCAGCCAGCAGGGCATTGGAGAATTCTGGGAGTTGGAGGCCACGTAAACATAAAGTTGCCAAAGTTGGACACCCCTGATTTAAGTCTATGGAGTCAGCATGAAGGAATAGCAAAGGAATTGTTTATTCCCCTGAAAAGCTAATAATCCATTTTTGCACAAAGCCACTTACTCACTGGGGCTGGGAGAAGGATTTCCACACCAGATTCTAGTGTTTAGACATGGAGAAAAGCAGGGGGTTATAAGCGGTGAAGCAAAGCAGAACTTCATTTGAGGATTCCCTTCTATAGTAAAAAAAAAAAAGGGGGGGGGTCTTTTTCCCTGGAAGGAAAAGGACTAATTGTAACTTGTAAGTAGTTGGGCATGATCCCTGCTAACTAGCTTTACAGGGTTTGGACAGCTTAACTACTCAGAAGTAATTGGGGTACCTAGTGCTCTCCGAGCTTGGTGGTTTTCTTACAGACGTTTCATGACCCAGCTATGTAACCTCATCAGTGCTGCTTATGATAATCAATATCACACTAGCACTGATGATGTTAGCTAGTTGGGTCATGAAACATCTGTAAGAAAGCCACCAAGTTCAAAGAGCATCGTCCTCCTCTTCCTCTTCCTCCTCCATTTCTTCTTCTCCTCTTCTTCTTCTTCCTCCTCCTCCTCCTCCTCCATTTCTTCTCCTCTTCCTTCTCTTCTTCTCCCCCTCTTCTTCCTCCATTTCTTCTTCTCCTCCTCCTCTTCCTCCTCCTCCTTCTTTTTATGCGCTTCCTGGGTGCAAGCCTTTCTCCGCCACCCTCCCACCTTTCCTGTCATAATCACCCATCATTTGTCCGCTCCCTGCCACCTTCCTCGCCTCTCTCTTTGCCCGTCTCCAGCCTCTCCTGCCCGGGGCAGCCAATCTGTCTCTTCCTCCAAGAGATGCCATATTTCTCCGCCACCGTTATTACAACCACCGCCAGGGTGATTAGTTCTCCCCTGCCTGCCTGCCTGCCCATCCATGCCAAAGCCTCCATCCAAGACCCATCCATCCATCCATCTTCCCTTAAGGAGAGACAAAGCCAGGCAGGGAGGGGGCAGTGGTTTTTCTGGGACACCCTCCCTCCTTGCAAACTTCTGGCCTCGTTTTGAGGAACTACAAAAGGCACATTGATGAAGAGTGCTTGGGTGGAGGGAGAAAGAGGCATTTTTGGGGGGACCTAATTAGGCTTGGAGACGGGGAGGGGGAGAGGGACCGGTAGGGACACGCAAACTTGCTCGAACTGCATTTTTTGGGGTGGGGGCAACAAGAAGCTGTTGGTGCCTTTCCTTCACCCTGGCAGTTTTAACCTGTTCGCCCTTCTGCCTCTTTTCAAGCCACATTGCAACTCCTAAAAGCAACAAGACGAGAGAAGGGAGAGGACCGCAGAAGAGAGTGTGGGCTGGGGAGGGGATGGTGGTCTCCACTTCCCCAGAGTTATCCAAAGGGGACCTCACCTTTGAGTAGACTCCAATAACGGCACCTCTCTTTTCTTCCCCCCTTTCCCTCCTTCCCTCCCTTGCCCCAACCCAGCCTTCATTTCTCCACGCGATTAAGGGATAATTTTTAATATATATGCAATAAATGTTCCCTTGGTTAGCTTGAGTGACAGCCTTTAATCACGGCGGGAGGCCCCCGTCGCTCGCCATCCATTACGGGCAAATGAGGCCTCGCTGTGGAAGACATATTCGCTTTTTTGGAGAGGGGGGGATTCATTTATTTCCAGGGCACCGGCTTGATAAAGCAATAATGATTTGGTTAAACTTGACACTTTGGTCTTTGGGGGGTTATCAGGCCCGCGATGTTCCCGCCCTTGAGGGAATGGGATGGGATTGTGGTGGTGGGGAGAGAGAGAGGTAGAGTGGAAGGGAAGGGGAACAGAAAAGAGGTTTGCCACGGGATTTTGTTACTGCTCCTCCTCAGCATGCCGCAATGGAGCCCAGCCTTTCTGTCGCAAAGCAAAACGTGGACTTAGTGAGCTAAGGAGTACTAAGAATTTACTAAGGGGTTACTAAGGATTTACTATGGGGTTACTAAGGAGTTACTAAGAAATTACTAAGGGTTTACTAAGGGTTTACTAAGGGGTTACTAATGGTTTACTAATGGTTTAATAAGGAGTTACTAAAGAGTTGCTAAGGAGTAACCCCAGTAGTGAAGTCCATCTGGCTTCCCCACTGACTTTTCCAAAGGGACCGTCACAAGTACGAGTCAGTTTGAATTTGGATCGAGGGCCATGGTGGGGAATTCTGCGATGGTCGTAAGGGTGGGGGAAAAAACAGTCCCTTATTTTTTTCTGGGATGTGGCCACTTTGAATGGACACTGAACAAACTGTTGTATGTCGAGGACTACTTCCCCCCCACCGCGAACGGAAGGAAAAGGGAGTGGATCCCACACCCCAATCTCCTCCTTTAGATTTCTGTGGAGTAGATTTCTTACATCAGGGTAAAGATCTCTGCCCCACCGAAGCTGCACACCCCAAAAATCACCTTTCCCCATAGTTCATTGCTTACCTGTCCTCTTTCTTGGGCCTCAGGTAAAGTTGTCCCAGGTCTTTGCAAAACCCACTTCAGGTTTTCTATCTGCGATCCATTGCTGGTTTTTAGTTCTTGGTTTCCTTTCAAATAAGATGTTTAAAAAGTCCCCTAACTTGGAAAGAATAGATGCCCTCGTTGGCCCCCTTCTTGATGTCATTTCCTGTTGTTTGTTAAGCCCAGGTAACACTCTGAGTGATGGTCACACTGCCCAGACTGTCTGTCTGTCTGTCCATTCATCTGTCTATCCCATAGTCTATTTGTCCTATCTCTCCTATTCTGCTATTCATCCCTCCATCCATCCCTCATTCCATCCTGTCCTTCTACCCATGCATCCATGCATCCATTATCTATCCATCCTGTCCTTCTATCCACCCATCCGTCTATTGATGCAACCTGTCTCTTCTGTCCTTCTAGCTGTCTGTCCATCTATCCATCCATCCAGGAGTGGGATTCAAATTAGCGTGGCCTAATTTGTGGGTGTGGCTTGGTGGTCATGTGACTGGTTGGGTGTGGCTTGCTGACTGGGCATGGCTTGGTGGTAATGTGACTGGCTGGGCGTGGCTTGTATGTAAATATTGTAAATATTTATGTAAATATTTATTTTATTAAAAAAAGAGCAACTTTTACCCAGAATCAGGCAAAGCAGGCAGGCAGATTGAATTGCTCACAGAATCACAGATTCACCCAGAGATCTACCTTTCTGCAATCTTCTGTCTGAGTCTGCACTGAAAAATAGAAGCTTCAGTCCTAAGGAAGGTTCAGCTCTGCTTTTAGATTAGCTGGAAAGCAAGAAATTCAATTATTTCCTGCTTTCTAACTAATCTAAATCTCCTGGTGCAGAAGAACAGCTGATGGTTGTGGGGGGAAAAAGTAAAAATAGCAACTTAGCAGGCAAGTTTGATGGTGCACATGCCAGGTAAGGAGTGAGTGGGCAGGGAGAGGTGGGGCCAGCCAGTAGTGCGATTTGCCTGTTCTCCAAAGTGGGCAGAATCATAACAACCAGTTCTATAGAACCGGTCCAACCAGGTAGAATCCACCCCTGCATCCATCTATCCATCTCTCAATCTATCCATCCTATCTTTCCATCTTCCTCTCTCTTTCTCTGTTTATCCCTCCATCTATCCCTCTGTCTCCATCCCTCTTTCTCTATCTGTCTGTCTGTCTATCTATCTTACTGATCTATCTATCGATCAACCAATCTATCATCTATCATCTATCTATGATCTTTTCTTTCTTTCTTTCTTTCTTTCTTTCTTTCTTTCTTTCTTTCTTTCTTTCTTTCCCTTCAAATTAGTGTTGACTCCAGGGGATTGCCAGGGCAAGTCTTTTGAGTTTTCTTGGCAATATTTCAGAAATAGTTTGGCCATTGCCTGCTCTCTAGGGTTGAGACAGAGTGACTGGCCCAAAGTCACCCAGCTGGCTCCCTGCCTTAAGGAAAGACTGTCCGTTTCTAGCCTGATGCCTTAACCACTCCATCACACTCTTGGTAATGCTGCTACTCATAAAAGATCCAGCAGAATAAAAGCGGGGCTGCTGTTTGAAGCGTGGAAGGGAAGGGACAGAGGGGGGAGGGGGGAGAAGTGCCTCCCATCTTCAGGGATCCTTTGAAAGGGAATCCCTTTGAGGAGGGAGGCATTTTTCTTCCTATCGTCAGACCACATGGATCCTAAACTTATTGAAACCACAAATCCTTTGCAGCAAGAACAAGGATGTGAGAGGTCTTTGGTGCTCTCTCAGCTTGGTGGGTTTGGTTTTAAAAAGAAAGAAAAAAAACAGGCATTTTCATCACCCAAGCCACTAGAGTATAGAACAAGAGCAAATCCCTCCCCCTTCTAGCACTGATGGTATTACCTGGTTGGGTCATGAAACGTCTGCAAGGAAACGGCCAAGCTCAGAGAGCACCAAGGACCCCACAGTCGTTTTCCTCCTCCTCCTCCTCCTCCTCCTCCTCCTCCCTCCCTCCTCCTCTGCCTCCTCCTCCTCCTCCTCCTCCTCCTCCTCCTCCTCCTCCTCCTCCTCCTCCTCCTCCTCCTCCTCCTCTTTGCAAACACCCTTCCCTTCTAGCACTGATGATATTATCTAGTTTGGTCATGAAACGTCTGCAAGGAAACAGCCAAGCTCAGAGAGCACCAAGGGCCCCATAATTCTCCTCCTCCTCCTCCTCCTCCTCCTCCTCCTCCCTACAAACACCCCTCCCTTCTAGTACTGATGCTATTATTACCTAGTTGGGTCATGAAACGTCTGCAAGGAAATGCCAAGCTCCCAGAGCACCAAGATCCTCTCAGTTCAACCCTGAGCTACAAATATCCTCCCGTTTAAAAAAGAAAAAAAAAACAAGGAAGTTTCTTAGGTTATCCGAAAGACAACCCAAGTTATTCTGCGTTGCCTTTTCTGCCTTGTCCCGAGTTTGTCCAGCCTCGGTTTTCTGGCTTTCGGAGGCGCGTATTTTAGTTTTTTTAAAAAATTATTTATTGGAAGCTTCCGGCTAATCCAAAACAGACCAAAGATCTGTTAGACTGTTTTGGTAACATTAGCGAAGCCCTGTTGTGTTTTGAACCCCGAGACGGATCAAACACTTAATTTTGTCCTTTTAACGGGATCGGTGAGATCTGATTCGATCCAGTTTTTTTTTCCCCTAGTTCCCTATCTGGGGGAGAAGTAGACGCAAACTTTGCCCCCTTTTTCTTTCTCTCCGAAATCTTAATCCTGCAGATCGGTCGATCGAGCTGTTAGCTGGCTCTTGAATTCCGGGGGGATTTCTTTCCGGGAATCTAGGCAGCGAAATGCTTAACAAATCTGGGCGAACACGGATTGGGAGGGGAAAAGGCGAACAGGATCGCGCGCAAAGGGGAAGGCGGAGGGGCTCGAACGGCAGTGAAAATGAGGAGTTTTTGCCCAGGCACCCACAAAAGAGAAACCGCTTGGGAAAAAGATTCAAATAACTTAACCAACGGGGTGGGGGTGGGGAATCTTAATTTCCAATAATCACAAAGAGCTGCCCCAAATGTTTTTGAAATAAAATTCGTTGGTCTTGCCACCAAGTTTCTGGTTTTTATTTTTATTTTGCCGGCGTTGGAAAACCGCGCCTCTTCTCTTACGAGATCTACCAAAGAATAACCTTTGTTCACCCAAGTCATAAAACGAGAATTTGATCTTTCTCGCGCGCGCGCGTTTAAAACGGCTTCCCTGCCTAAATGCCGTTTTGGGGACGGGGCGGCCTCGACGAGTCGTTCCTTAGATTAGAAGACCTTTTTCCTTTTTTCATTCTGATTCCGGTTAGGTTCGCTTTCGCTGCCCTTTTCAAATGCTGCTTTGTTGCCCGTTTTGCTAATCCTAGCTAAGATCAAACCGCAGAAATGAACAGCAAAGGTTACTGGCAGATGATGTTGATGATGATGATAAATTGCCACCAGTCAATTGCAGAAGGCAGCTTGGAAAAGCTTCCATCCTGCCGCGATATCATTTCTGTAACTCCATCATACATCCAGATTTGCCTATCTCAGGTCCTTGGGAAGGACTCGATAAACAGTGGACAAAAATGCCAAACCTAGTCCGAACATCTGGCTGAGTGTGCAATGAATAATAATAATAATAATAATAATAATAATAATAATAATAATAATAATAATAATAAATGGTATCAACCATTAGCACCAGTCACTACTATTTGTGATACATTTTGAAACATTCAGTTGACTGTGTTTTATGTTTAATGAATAAAAAGAAATCATGTGTTATCCCAATTGTGATTGTAGCCCTTGGAGCAATACCTAAAGAGCTACCTGGCTATTTGGAAATCCTGAATTTATCAGACTTGAATACCCCGATTCTAGAAAAATCCACCCTACTTGGAACAGCTTATATCCTCCGACGCTACCTGAACAGTTCCTAGGTCCTTGGTTAGGACTCGAGCTGTTGAGCTACCAACCAGCCTCAAAGGCTGTGAATCTCACTAAAGATTAACCAATAATTAATAATTATTATTAATAATAATAATAATTAATAATAATAATAAATAACACCCGTATCAACCATTAGCACCAGTCACTATTATTTGTGATACATTTTGAAATGTTCAGTTGACCGAGTTTCATGTTTAATGAATAAGAGTTAATAATAATAATAATAATAATAATAATAATAATAGCACCCATGTCAACTATCAGCGCCAGTCAGTGATATTTGTGATACTTTTTAAAATATTCAGTTGACTGAGTTTCATGTTTAATAAATGATGATGATGATGATAAGAAGAAGATGAGGAGGAGAAAGAAGGAGAAGAAGAAGGTAGAAGAAAGAAGAAAGAAGAAGGAAGAAAAAGGAAGAAGGAAGAAGGAAGGAGAAGGAGAAGGAGGAGGTGATAGGAATGTCTTTGTTGATCCGAGAGTAATTAATTCTGCCTAATTCTGGTATTGGTAAACGAGCAATTCAGCACTAAACGCCTTTCTTTGTTCTACTCCGCTCATCGCCGCCCGGCACACCCGCGCGCACACTTCGGGCATTGCGCTTTGCACACTCAAGCTGAACACACGCTGAATTAAGGGGCGCCTACGGGAGATCGGGGTTTCCATTTTTTTAATTAAAAAAATACAAAAGGTTCCCATGCGAACCCTATTTCGGGGCGGGGCCCCCTCTTCTTCCCCTAGGCAGGGGAGTCCTGTTGATTTCAATGGGGGCTCCAGGCTAGATTCCCAACGAAGGAAGAAGGCGTTTCTCGAGGAAAAGGACCGAGTTTTGTGTGTGTGTGTGTGTTTTGCTGCATTCACACAACTTCTTTCCTCACCTGTTCCTTTGCCTAGCTGAGAAGATGCGGAGGAAGCTCCCGCCCTTCACACCTGCCACTTTACTTCGATTCTCACTAAAAGGACGCCAACGTCCAGCTGTCTGCAAGGAGTAGCAACCCTTCCCCATCCCCCACTCTCCAGTCAGAGCTGAGGAAGCTTCTCGGGGGAGAAGCGAAACGTCTTCAAAAGACAAAAACCAAGAAAAGTCCAGTTGTCCTTTGGAAAAGCAGCTTAAATTGAGACCCTTCCGAAGCGAAGAGCTGAACTAAAAGGAGCTGCCTTAAACGCGCTCGGCTCGCAACTAACTAACCAAGATTTCAAACCAGCAATCCCAGGCGTTATGCACACTCAACCGGCGTGCATAAGCTCACCAACGTGCCTACCGTCCCTGTCTTAATGTTCCCTTTTATTCGTATCTATTTCATGTATTAATTATACATATAGTTAGATATAAGAGAGAGAGAGAAGAGAGAGAAATGATAGATATAGATAAAAACATATAGATATAAACATATATAGATAAAGATAGACAGATGATAGATAGTTATAGATAGATATAGAAACATAGATATAGATATAAACATAGATAGTTATAAACATATTTATATAGATATAAACACACACACACAGAGATAGACAGAGAGACAGATATAGATATAGATAAACACATAGATAGATAGATAGATAGATATAAACATAGATAGGTATAGATAGATATAAACAGATAGATATAGATATAAACATAGATAGATATAGATATAAAGATATTTATATAGATATAAACACAGACAGACAGACAGATAAGATAATCAGATGCATGCTTGACAAAATAAATAAAATCAAAATAAATCAAAATAAAATAAACTTTAGTTCGCTTAAAGGTTGCGTGGGAATACAGCCACGGAGCGCAGCGAGTTCGCAACGCGGGAGGGGTGTGTGTCTCCACAGAAAGTCTGGATTACAAGACCCATAAATCGCAGCCAGTTCAAAGCTGATTTGGATTTCCATCTCTCTGCCCGCCCTTCCCCGTTAGCTGGGAACGATGGGAGTTGAGGTTCTTGCCGGCTGGGTGTTCAATCAAAGCCAAGACGCTGGGAGAAAATCCGGCTGGCGTTGGACTTCCAAGGTTTTCCTCGGATCTAGGTATACACCGGACGTCGTGGGAAAGGGACAGTTTCAACATTGGGGGGCCGGGGGTCTCGCCTCCCATCCCCGTAACGCTTCTTCACGGGCTGTGTAGGCCTCTCCCATCCCCCCTTTTTTGCAATGCGAGTTGGACCGTACAGACGTGGTTTTGGGGGCAGAAGATAGGAACGGAAGATGCGTGTAAGTGGGAACGGACTCTTTGGCGTTTATGTCTTAAATGGTCCTTTGTAAAGACTTGGGGGGGTTAAGGCCTTGCTGGGGTGGGAAGGAGTCACGCAAGAGGACTTGGGACGGGGTGGGGGTGAGGGTGCGCAGCGCCCGATCCTACTCTGAGGGAGCGTTGATCCAACTTTCCGGCGCGCAGGACGAGGCCGGAAAATGGCTAAGATAAAGGGGAAGGGAGCGCAGATAAGGCGCAGTTGAATTGCCTGGCCAGGAGCCTCTGCGCCTTGTTTCCGATCCTAGCGGGACCCATAATCCTTGGCCAGCCGAGGACAATGGGACCCGGAACCCTTGGCGAAGGCTGGTGCCAGGGCTGGATAGGATCTCTCCGGCCAGGCAGGTGTGGCGGTGGTAACGCGCGCCTCACCAGGGACTAGTCGCTTGACACCTGTCTGTGCGAGCACGGCAATTTCGAAACCACCCGCTCTCTTCGAGGCAAAGGATGATGGCAGCACGGATGATGTTACCTAGCTGAGTCATGAGACGTCGGCAAGAAAACAAGCAAGATCCCGGCCGCCACCTTGACTTTTTGGACCTTGAGCCCGTCAACTCCCTTGGCCCCGGAAAGTCTCAACTGGAAGACCCGCGAGGATAGGCGGCCTCGCTGCCTCTCCTGCCACGCCGAAGCGGCTGTCCTGGGTCTGAGGAGGAGGCGGCGTCGCGGGCCTGAATCCCGCCCTGCGCTGAGCGGATCGGCGGAGGGGAAGGGATGGAGAGGGAAAGGGGAACGGGGGAGAAAGGAGAGGAAAGGAAACGGGCGGCCTTTTACGAAGTGCCCTGTTTGCGTTCTGTCTCTGTCTGTCTATCGTCTCAATTTTTCGCTCTCTCGTCTGTCTGTCTGTTTCTCCAATGTCTAGCTCTGTCTCAATCCATCCATCCATTATCTATCTACTGATCTACCTACCTACCTACCTACCTATCTATCATGTCAATTTTTCTGTCTCCAGAGTCTCTGTCTGTCTGTTTCTATCTCCATTTTTCTCTCTCTCCAATGACTATCTCTGCCTCCATCCATCCATTATCTATCTACCGATCTCTTTCTCCCTCTCCCTCTCCCCAGTGTCTGCCTGCCTGCCTATCTATCTAAATTATAAAAAAAAACCCAGCTATATCACAACTGCCGGGTGCCTTGACCGGACCTACATTTCGGCCCCCAGGAAAGCCCCTAACGAGGGAATGGGAAGGCCGATGTTGCTTCGAGGCCGCGGGGCAACCTCCTCCCGATCCTTCCTTTCACGGGAGGCGGCCGGCCGATTTGCACCGGCCGCGCCCTAAAACCCTTTAGCCATTTCCCGGCGACCCTCCACACTTTTCGGAGCCGGGGGAGGGAGAAACGGTTTAAAACTACTCCAAAAAACGTACCAGTTTCCCTTTCCCGGTATTGGACACATGTGAACGGCGGGGGGAGATCGATCGGGGTCTTTTTTCTGTTAGTCCTAAACTAGAATCGGGGAGAATGCGTTTTTCTTTGAGGGTCCCCTTTTCCCGAGCGCCAGAATGCGGGAAGTGAGTAGGCTATTTGGGAGAAAGGGGGGCGATGGGAAGAGGAGGCATTCACACGAAGACTCTTAATCTGGATCATTACCCCCAACCATATTTCCGGATTTCTTTCATTGAGGCTTAGCCTGCCTGGAAGAACCCCGAAGGAATCCCAACGAAGTTTAGCAGGCTTTCCAAGAGGCTCCGCTCAGCAGCATAGATTAGAAGCCCGACTCGCGTTCACGGGTTGTGTGAACGCAGCCGCGTCACTCTCGGTTGTTTTCTTCTTCTTCCTTTTCTCCTGCTTTTCTTTTCCGCCTCCCGCGGGCTATTCTTCTCATGAGGAACACGCTTTTTTTTCTTCCTCCCCTGCGCGACTAGACAAAACAACAACAACACACTGACAACCATCGCATCGTTGTTGTTGGGTTTTTTTTTTTTGATAACCCGGGTTTAAAAAAAAAAGCAGGAACAAATCGCGGGAGGCGAACGAGGCCGCTCGTCCGGTTGAATTGTAGAATTTACGGGGAATCGAACTTGCAGAGCCGCGAGGCTTGCCTTAGTTTAGGATCCGCGCGGGAGGCTGCCTTTTTTGCACGCGGAGGACGGCCAGATTTAGGGGGGTGGGAAACGAAATAATCGGGAAGAAGCGAAACTCTTTAACCTCCCCTCCCCGAGCTGGGTTCGAGTGGTTCGCCGGAGCAAAGGCGACTTCGGGGCGGACTAGTTTTTCGTGGAGCCTGGCCAACGGATCAAATCAAACCCCAACCAGAATCCCGCGTCATCCCGATTCCCAAATAAAGCCGCTTTTTTCTTTCTTTCTTTTTTTTTTTAAAGAAAGGTGACTTTTTTAAAAAAATCACTCATTTTGTTTTTCTTCCTTCGGAAAGTGAAACCCAGCTTTCGCTCCACATTTGTTGTAATTTAGTCCTTGTTACAACGTGTGACTCGGAATGCCTCTGTGTGTGTGTGGGGGGAGGGAGGGAGAGAGAGAGGGAGAAAGAGAGGAGAAAGTGAGGAAAGAGAGGGATACTTATATGTGTGTGTGTGTGAGTGAGTGAAAGAGAGAGAGATGGAGAGAAATGGAGAGGGAGAGAGGAAGATACATACATATGTGTGTGTGTGTGTGAGAGAGAGAGAGAGGAGATGAGAGAGGAGAGTGAAAGAGAGATGGAGTGAGAGAGATGGAGAGAGAGAGATGGAGAAAGAGATGGAAAGA
>CM019151.1:60752264-60972264 GCA_009733165.1 Naja naja | reverse complement strand
ATTGATATGGAACTTTTTATGTTTAATAATAATGATGATGATGATGATGATGATGATGCAAGTCTCCTCTGAAGTAAGACTTGTTGCATTCAAAATTATTTCCCTCTGGCCCAATTGGTTGCGTTTTGCTTTTTAAAATTTTTTTTAAAGGCAATCTGAGATTTATTAGTTTGGAAATGAATCTCTTTCAGCTGAAGGTTTATGCCTGAGAAAGTTGCAGTGTGAAGAAATCTGGGATGCGTGCTCCATGGTGGAATTATTTGATCACTAAAGATTAGTTTAAAAAGATATCAGCTTATGCAGCACAGAAATGCAAAATATAAAAAATAAATATATAAATAAATAACCTTAGGAGGAATTTCACCTTATATTGTTTACAGGATATATATAATGGCCCAGATTTCTCTAGGCAGGAGTCAAAGTAGCTTAAAGGTGCATCAGTAATTTAATATGGGTTTTAGATTCCCAACCCATCTTCCTGGTTAATGGAGTTGCCGGTCCATCTAGAGCCAAACACAGTTTGTGTATATATGTAGATATGTGTAGGTGAGTGTGTAGATGGATAGATAGCTAGAAAGCTAAGATAGATAGGTAGGCAGGTAGGTAGGTAGGTTGGGAGAGAGAGGGAGAGAGAGAGAGGAGAGAGATGGATAGATAGCTAAGATAGATGATAGATAGATAGATAGATAGATAGATAGATAGATGAGAGGTGGAGAGATGGAAAGACAAGACAGACAAAGATAGATGTGGATGATAGAAGATAGTTATCTAGATAGTTATCATTTATTTATCTATTTATCCATCCATCTAGCTAGCTATCTAGTATCTTCTTTGTAATTTAATGACATCCTCCTCCTTCTAACCAATCTTTGGGGGAAAAAATACATCTCTATGATTTTCATGGGTCTTCTAAATGAGAATCTTCAGAATTGTTGCGTCACTTGTATCTTAAAAATTATGTTTTGCAGACATTTTTTTTGCCTAGTTGTTTTAGAGAACTATTTTCAGATGGCCTTTTTATATGATTTAATCGTGTTTTAAGTGAGTGGGGGTATCAGAGCATAGAGTTACTTAGAGGGCCATTGTCTAATACTGTAATCCACTCCAGTGTGATAATTGCCTTGATATGAATTCTTCCACCCCTCCCAGTTCATCTTTTCTTTCCTTTCTTTTTCTTTTTTCTTTTCCTTTCTTTTTCTACCCTCAAAACGACGCTATGGGGGCACTGCACACCAGAACTAGACACAAGGACAGTTTTCTTCCCTATGCCATCACTCTGCTAAACAACTAATTCCTACAACACTGTCAGACTATTTAGTAAGGCTGTGTTACTATTATTTTCCTCCTCCTTCCTATTACCTATCTCCTTTTCTACTTATGGCTATGACCTTGTGGCTTGTATCTTTATGATTTATATTGCTTTATTTGTTTCCTAGAATGATTTGATTGCTTATTAGTAACCTATGACTATCACCTAAGGGTTGTATTTTATGATTCTTGATGAATGTATTTTTTTCTTTTTATGTGCACTGAGACCATGTGCACCAAAGACAAATTCCTTGTGTGTCCAATCACACTTGGCCAATAAAGAATTCTATTCTATTCTATTCTAATTCCCTATTCTATTCTATTCCCTATTCTATTCTATTCTATTCTTATCTTCCCTATCCTTCTCTTCTCTTCTCTTCTCTTCTCTTCTCTTCTCTTCTCTTCTCTTCTCTTCTCTATTCCATTCCATTCCATTCCATTCCCTATGCTATGCTATGCTATGCTATGCTATTCTTCTCTTCTATTATTTTCTATTCTATTATCATTCTTCTATTCTATTCTATTCTATTCTATTCTATTCTATTCTATTCTATTCCATTCCATTCCATTCCATTCCATTCTATCCTATCCTTTGTCCCTTCTCCCTTCCCTTTCCTGTCCTGTCCAAATAAAAACTGGTTAATATTTGGGAATGGAACATGACACAGGAATTCAGGGCTATAGACTAGACTAGACCATTCCAGGCAAATGGCTGTCCAGTCTCTTCTTAAAAGCCTCCAGTGATGGAGCACCCACAACTTCTGATGGCAACTTCTGTTCCACTGGTTAATTGTCCTCACTGCTAGGAAGTTTCTCCTTAATTCCAGGTTGCTTCTCTCTTTAGCTAGTTTTCAAACATTGTTTCTTGTCCTGCCTTCTGGTGCTATGGAGAATAATTTGACTCCCTCTTCTTTGTGGCAGCCTCTCAAATACTGGGGTACTGTTATCATGACCCCACTAGTCCTTCTTTTCTCTAGACTGGCCAAACCCAAATCCTGCACCCGTTCTTCATATGTTTTAGTCTCCAGGCCTTTGATCATCTTAGTTGTTTTTCTCTGCACTTTTTCCAAAGTCTCGACATCAGTTCAAAGTTACAACAACCCTGAAAAAAGTGATTTATGACCTTTTTCACACAACCGTTGCAGCGCCCCCAGGGTCACAGTGTTTACATGCAGATGCTTGACAATCGACTTATATTTATGATGGTCGTAGTGTCCCCAGGGATGTTTGTGTGTCACGTGATGTGATGGCCCGGGGGTGTGGCACAAAGGCAACACAGTCACATAAGTAAGAAAAGTCCCTTTAATACCTCCAACTTTGCCCCCAATGTCCAGTTACCTTAGGCTGGAGAAAAAAACTCTCCCAAGAACAGTCTTTAAGTGGAGGAAATTCAGTCCGAAAACAAAGTACCGTGTTTCCCCGAAAATAAGACCTACCCCGAAAGTAAGACCTAGCACTATTTTCTAAACCTGCCCTAATATAAGACCTACCTCGAAAATAAGACCTAGTGCAAATCTCCAGTTCCAGGAAGACTTTTCAGGGAGCAACCGTGCACCCGCGAAACACCCCCCCTACACACTCACACCCACTATTTGGCACCATAAATATATAAGACCTACCCCGAAAATAAGACCTAGTGTGTTTTTGGGAGCCAAAAAAAATATAAGACAGTGTCTTATTTTTGGGGAAACATGGTACATACAAACTGTAATTAAAAATCCAAACAAACCACGCTGCAGCAATTAACTGGACAGGGCAGGAGAAGGAATTGCAGACTTGAAAGCTCAGCAAAACACAACACAGTTGGGAAGATGCCAGGAATCCAGATAAGCCTCGAGGATACCAGATAATTCACAATTTGCTCCCAACAACTTTGCTGTGAGCAGCTTCCCTTTTGAAACACTGTGTTCCCAACTGAAGGGGATCAGGGCCCTTTCCTCCCCTGTAAGCCACCCAACCCATGTTGCTCCCTTCTCCATTCCTCCCTGCATGCCCTAGGATGGAGAGGGGATGGGCCTGGATCTTCCTCCAAATTCCCTCTCTCTTGTTCTACCTCTTCTCTGCTCTGCCCAGCCTCACTTTGCCCTTCCCCAGTTTCTTCCGCAGCCAATGGAGCCACACTTCCACTCCCTGTCAGCTGTTCGACTTCCCCCTCATAGTCAGACTCCAACGGGGGCATGACACGTGATTATCTCTTGCAACCTACTGAGCAGCGAAGTCCCCGGGGAAGCCCGGTTCGCTTAACGACTGTGTTACTAATTCCACTGCAGCAGCGCCTCACTTAACAACAGCGGCAAGAAAGGTCGTAAAAACGGGTGCGAAATGCACTGAATCAATGTCTCGCTTAGCGAGGCTTACATTCTGGGCTCCGCGGTGGTTGTCGAGGGCTACCTGTGGTTTGTTTAATCCTGAGTTAACCACTAAGGCAGGAGTTGGGAGTAGTCGCCCAGTTTGTGTGTGTGTGTGTGTGTGTGTGTCATTCATTGTGTCATTGAACCAGATAAAGTTATTTTTCGGAGTTCAGATTTAACGAATGAATGAATCAATTAATTATGATTAATAATTATGATAATCATAATTAATTATGATTAATAATTATGACCATAATTATGATTAATAATTATAACTATAATTATGATTAATAATTATAACTATATGATTAATAATTATAACCATAATTATGATTAATAATTATGACCATAATTAATTATGATTAATGATTATGGTCATAATTAATTATGGTCATTAATGATTATGGTCATAATTAATTATTAATAATAATTAAGGAATTAAGGAATCAATCCCATCTCTTTCATTAATTTTATATGCCGCCCATCCCATTCTCTGCCTTGTCCTGGCCAAGGATCAGGCTGGGGGACAAAAAAAAAGGACACTCGAAAAGAAACGCGCAAAAACCACGTGGGAATCCCACTAGCCAGGTTTGAGCGGCGAAAGGCCCGCCCACCACCAGAAGGACGCCACGCCCTGCGCGTCTGGGGAAACTACATCCCCCGGCATGGCTCCCGGCGGCAGCCGGGTGAACCGGAAACGGCGGGCGGACGCATGCGCGCTACGAGGCGAAATTGCGGCCTGCTTCTCTCTCTCTCTCTCTCTCCGCCTCTTTCCTCCCTCGGCGGGGTCGGGTCAGGCGCCTGCGCAGAAGCGGTCTCCTTCTCTCCTCTAAGCATCGCGCCGGCTACCCTCGCGGTCGGCCTTCGAGCTTGTCCCCGCTCCCCTTCGTCGAGCCAGCGAAGCCGGGCGTCGTCGGGCCATGGCGGACGCGGCGCAGAACGGGCCCATGCAAGGCGGAGCGGGCGGAGGAGCGGTGGTGAGCGAACGCGCGAGCCTCCCCCCCGGTCTTTCCGCTCCTCCCCCTCACCGCGCCGGGCCGTTTCGGACTACAGATCCCATTGTCCACGGCGCGCGGGGAATTGCTGGGGGGGCGGTCGGTCGTCCGTCCCCCTCCCCTCCTCCCTTGCCCTCGCAGGTGTTCCGGGGTGGGGGAAAAGCAGGCGCTCGGCCCCGCCTGGGAGCGGATTTCCTCGTGGTTTCCCATCCCCGGATGAATAATATTTCCTCATGGTCTCCCGTCCATGGATTAATAAAGCCACCGTAGATTTCCTCGTGGTCTCCTATCCCCGGACTAATAATATTTCCTCCTGGTCTCCCATCCCTGGACTAATAAAGCCACTTGTGGCTTTCCTCCTGGTCTCCCATCCCTGAATGAATAATATTCCCTCGTGGTCTCCCATTCCTAGATTAATAATATTTACTCATTTCCCATCCCTGGATTAATAAAGCCACCGTGTATTTCCTCATAGTCTCCTATCCCCGGATGAATAATATTCCCTTGTGGTCTCCCATCCCTGGACTAATAAAGCCATTTGCGTGATTTCCTCCTGGCCTCCCATCCCTGGATTAATAATATTTCCTCATGGTCTCCCATCCCTGGGTTAATATTTCCCCTTGGTCTCCTGTCCCAGGATGAATAAACCCACCTGTGGACAGTAGTAAAAAAACAGCACTGCTTCTTTCCCCTCCTCTAATAGAGATAATTCTAAACTTACGACCACCACTGAGCCCCGAATTTCGGTTGCTAAGCACATGAGACCGTGGTTAAGTGAGTTTTGACCTGTGTTGCAACCTTCCTTGACACTGTTGTTAAGTGAATCACTGCCATTATTAAGTCAGTAACCACTGTCGTTAAGTGAATTAGGTTTCCCAGTTGACTTTGCTTGTCAGAAGGTCACCAAAGGGCATCGCGTGACACCCCCCGCAAGGACGCTGCGACCGTCATAAATGCGAGTCAGTTGTCAAGCATCTGCATGTAAATCATGAGACTATGAAGATGCTAACAGGGTCGTAAGTGTGAAAAACGGTCTTAATTCCCCTTTTTTCGGTGATGTCATAACTTCAAACAGTCGGTTGTAGGTCAAGGACTGCCTGTAAAAAAATGGAATTGTTGTCTGCTGTCTATATGCAACGGCTGAATATTTGTGGATTTAGTGTCAGGCATGGCAATTTTCCTGCATGAAATTTTTTCTTTCGTTCCAGCAATTTCTGATGACTAACAAGTTGGACACGGCAATGTGGCTTTCTCGGATATTCACAATTTATTGTTCGGCTTTATTTGTCCTTCCTCTTCTAGGGTAGGTATAATAGTTTCTTTAAAAATTATGATGCTTCTTCTCTGTAGGTAGCATAGTTTCAATTTTAGGAACACAGCACCGTAAAAATTTAGATAGTATAGCATCAATTTTAAGAACACAGCATCATAAAAATTTAGGGTAGCATAGTACCAATTTTAGGGCCACAGCACCGTATAAATTAAGGTTGCATAATATCAATTTTAGGGCCACAGCGCTGTATAAATTTAGATAGTATAGTATCAATTTTAGGAACACAGCATCATAAAAATTTAGGGTAGCATAGTATAAATTTTAGGGACACAGCACCGTATAAATTTAGGTCGCATAGTATCAATTTTAGGGACACAGCACTGTATAAATTTAGGGTAGCATAGTATCAATTTTAGGGCCACAGCACCGTATAAATTTAGGTTGCATACTATCAATTTTAGGGCCACAGCACCGTATAAATTTAGGTCGCATAGTATCAATTTTAGGGCCACAGCACCATATAAATGTAGGGTAGCATAGTATAAATGTTAGAGTCACAGCACCATATTAATTTAGGGCACCATAATATCAGTTTTAGGGGCACAACAGAAAGTATCAATAATTTTGAAGATTTTTATGTTATATTGTCACAGATGGAGGCAAATATATTGTGTCTAGGTGCATAAGGAATGTAGTCCAATCAGGGATTAGTAGTTTGACATTTCATTGATTTCAGTGGTAAAGATCACATACTGGATTTAATTCACCAGTTCATCAGTAGAATATGCTTTGCTTGTTTTTAAAACATTGCTACTTCTGATTTTAGACCCTTTAATTTGGCCTCGACAATAATGGACACATAACCGGTGTGAGTCAGCGGAGGCGAAACTTCAGATTTCAACCCTTCTCATTTAAAACTTGTAAAATATTGCTAACCTTCCTAACCTTTATTATTATTTTTTTCTGGGGTGCAATAACCCCATGAAGCTTCACAGATTTGTCTTTAATGGAGGGAAGAAGAATGCCTCGGCTTGCCAGTTGAGCAGGGCAGATTTCAACACCGCGATGTCGGTGATGCAATTCAATGCTCGTGGGAGGATGACTTCGAGCAGTGGCTTGTTTGCATGCTAACTTCTCCTTGGATAATTCCCAGGTTGCACGAAGCAGCGAGCTTTTACCAGAGGGCTTTGCTGGCGAACGCGCTCACCAGTGCCCTGCGTCTCCACCAACGGCTGCCACATTTCCAGCTAAGCCGGGCATTCTTATCTCAAGCCTTGTTGGAGGACAGTTGCCACTACCTTCTGTATTCCCTCATCTTCGTTAATTCCTACCCCGTCACAAGTATCCTTTTCTTTTCAAGAGTATTTATTTGTACTTAATTAGGGCTTATTTTGGAGGTAGGGTTTATGTTGGGTGCACGTGTAGAAATCAAGCTAGGTCTTAGTTTCACGGGAAATGGTATATGTGGGGAGCCCAAAAGTTAGATCTGCCCATTTGCTGTAGGGCTGGACTGAGCTGAAAGGCAAGCCAGGTTAATGGCCCTATCTTGAGCCAAGGGAGCTGTGGGATTTTAAAAGAATATTAGGAAAAAGAAATTTTAAAGGAAAAATGACCAGAAGTAAGGATTTCTGCAAGCAGTGTAAGAAATCCATAGTAAATAAAAGGTTGCAATAAGCTTCCTTGTCTGCTGAAAAGAAATAAGGACGGTAGATTAAAAAACAGCAGCAGTTTATTTCTTAAGACAGGATTTATAATATTATACAGGGGGGTCCCCGACTTACAATCGTTCCTTTAGTGACTTCGAAGTCACAACGGTGCTGAAAAAAGTGACAGGGTCATTTTTCACACTTATGACCATTGTTTGCATTACCAAGGTCACGTGATCAAAATTTGGACGCTTGGCGACTGATTCATATTTATGACGGTTGCAGCATCCCGGGGGAGTCACGAGATTCCCTTTTGCGACCTTCTGACAAACAACATCAATGGGGAAGGCCGATTCACTTAACAACCAGGTTACTATCTTAACAGCTGCAGTGATTCACTTAACAACTCTGGCAGAAAAGGTCATAAAATGGGGCAAAACTCACTTAACAAAAATCTCACTTGGCAAATAAAAATGTTGGTCTCATATAAATATAAATCATTTTTATAAATAAAAACGTTGGGCTCATGGTACAGGTAGTCCTCGACTTACGACCACAGAAGGTGGTCGTAAGTTGAGGACTACCTGTACCATGAGCCCTTTGAAGAACTCTTGTGATATTTAAAAATTGGTTGATTAATTAATTCAAATGGCTGCCCACATCACTTGCAGTGACCGGGTGGCTTGAAAAGATAAAAATGTGTGGAGTTCTTAATTATGTTCAATTATCTGTCCAATTAGCCATCCCTTTTCACAAGTCTGTTTTGTTCACATTTGTACTAGGAGTGAGGGGCAGGATTTTAAACTGGTATTGGTTATAATAATAAAGTAAAATCTTCCTCAAGGCTAACGTGAATCCTGGCAACGACGTTGACAATATTCTTTTTCTTAGCAATTACCATGTTTCCCTGAAAATAAGACCCTGTCTTATTTTAAAAAAGGCACCAGGTCTTATTTTCAGGGGATGTCATCCACTGACTAACCTCAGTTGTGCACGTCGCCCCCGGCCTCCTTTTCGCTCTCAGAGGCCTTCAGGAACTTCATCTTCTGAGGCTGGCAAGGCTTTCCTGAAGGCCTCTGCAGCCGATAAGAGAACTCTGGATCAATCCAGAGTTTTGTTATCAGCTTCAGAGGCCTTCAGGAAAGCCTTGCCAGCCTTGCTGGCTGTAGAAGAAATGGGCCGGCAAGGCAGGTGTCGGGGTGTGCCAGGCCTGGCTACAACTCTCCAAAGGTAAGTAGCAGGGCAGCTCCACCTGCCCATCCCCACCCTAGCTTAATTTTTACTTGTATACTCTGGAATGGGCGGGATCTTAATTAGGGCTTATTTGGGGGGTAGGGCTTATATTGGGCACCTGTGTAAAAAATCAAGCTAGGACTTACTTTTAGGGTAGGTCGTATTTTCAGGGAAACGGGGTATTACCTTTGATTTTATGGTCCAATTCCAGGATTTTTAAAACTTGTCCACTCTAATTATAATGTGGTGCCCTTAACTTTCACTTCAGTGAGCATTTTCCCCGTCCTCTTGTTTTCGTTGCTTCATGCTGTGACCTACACGAAGAAAGTTCTTGATGTAAGTATGATGTTGACATCTGTTTTTATGCTTTGAGGTCTGGGCTGGTTATAGAGTAATTTTACCCTACCTTGGGAATGTTTAAATTGTGTGGACTTCTTAAACATCCCCAAAGTTGAGAAACCCTATTTTCTTCTTGGGACAATTAAGAAGACCATGGAAGAGAGGAGCGAGGTCTTCATGTTGTTGTTGTTGTTAGTTGCAAAGTCATGCCCGACTCATCACAACCTCATGGACAATGTTCCTCCAGGCCTTCCTGTCATCTACCATCTTCTGGAGTCCATTTAAGCTCATGCCAACTGCTTCAGTGACTCCATCCAGCCTGTTCCTTCTCTCCCGTCCCCTTCGTTTTCCTCTTCACAGCATTAGGCTCTTCTCCAGTGAGTCCTTCCTTCTCATGAGGAGGCCAAAGTCTTTGAGTTTCATCTTCAAGATCTGGCCTTCTAAAGAGCAGTCAGGGTTGATCTCCTCTAGGACTGACCAGCTGGATTGCCTTGCAGTCCAAGGGACACGAGGAGTCTTCTCCAGCACCAGAGTTCAAAGGCCTTCATTCTTTGGTGCTTAGCCTTCCTTATGGTCCAACTTTCCCAGCCATGCATTGCAACTGGGAAATCCATAGCCTTGATTATATGCCCTATTTTTAATAAAGTTTTTTTTATTTTTCTGTTTCAAAAGTACAAACATTTTATTTTTTCTCAAGCAGTGTGTCTTCTGGGCACAAACACCTCTCTGCCACCTCCATCACCATTCACATTATTTCTCTAAATTTAGAATTAAAGATAACATCGAACAGATAAACATTATAAAACTCTTCTGGTGATAATACCTTATTAACTTTACATCTCATTGTTCTCATCATACATATATAAACAGTTGTCATCTTATTTGTATCTCTTTTTATAATCTGTTTTCTGTTCTCCTTTATTCTTCATTTCCAAATTTTTTTATTCTCTAGCCATTGATAAAATACATTCCACATCATATAATACTCAGTTTGCGCTTTCTCCTTAATTGCTAGTGTTAGTCTGCTCATTTCTGCACACACTAATATTTTCTTAATTACTTCCTCATCTGTTAGCAGGGGGATGTCTCTGCTTTTGAGTAGGCTGTCTAGATTTGCCATAGCTTTCCTCCCCAGGACCAAGTGTCTTTTAATTTCTTGCTGCAGTCCCCATCTGCGGTGATCTTGGAGCCCATGAAAATAAAATCTATCACTCCCTCCATTTCTTCCCCATCTGTTTGCCAGAGGAAGAGAGCATATCTCTGCATTTATTGTAGACTGGGGGAATATACCATATGGATCCTGAATATGTTAGTTTTATTTTATTTTTACTCTTTTTTGACTGTTTATTATATATCAGCTTTGAGAAAGCTAATGAAGATAATAATGAATAATGTAAAATAAAATAGGTGGTAAGCTGAAAATGGAAATAATAGGGGATAAGGAATTGAAAATATATGTGAGGATGGGATGTTTTCCATATTGAATTAATGGATTGAAATATGAAGAGAACTTATTTAAAAGTGGAATAGATAATGATTTGATGTGAAATTAGATAAGAAAGTTGGAAGTGCAGTTACGAAGATGTATAAATGTTGTAACCTGGAATCACGCTGCTCACTTGAAGAGATGTGTCAAAAGAAAAAAAAAACTTTTATTACAAAAATAAAAGATGAGAGAATTATTAGCAAAATAATATATCCCTTCCCTCTGCTGATGGCCATGGAACTCTGAAATGACCAGCCTACTTGTCAGCAGGCAGCTGTAGGGCCACATAGAGAAAGTCCTTAGTGACCTTTCGAAGTCACAGCGGTACTGGGGGAAAAAAAAGACACATGGCCATTTTCCACACTCAATAACTGTCGTAGCACCCCGATGGTCACATGATCAACATTCTGAGGCTTAGCAGCTGACTTATACTTACGACGGTTGCAGTGTCCCAAGGTCATGTGATTCCCTTTGGCGACCTTCTGACAAGCCAAGTCAGTGGGAAAATCAGATTTGCTTAAGAACCGTGTTATCAACACAACAATTGCAGCAATTCGCTGAACAACCCTGGCAAGGGAGGTCGTAAAACGGGGCAAAGAAGTGTTTCACTTAGCAACGCAAATGTTGGACTCCATTGTCGTAAATCGAGGACTATATATATGTTCTCATGGCATGGATAAAGCAGTTGTGAGATACTATTACTGATATTTTGTCCTCTTGGGGCTATGAAAGATGCTTTCCATACTTTTAAGAGACTTTTTAGTGATATTCAGAGTTAACTCTTTCAATTTCCAAGGATCAGCATGTTTGTAAAGCTGGTTTAGATCTTAGAGGGTTAATGAGTGCCTTTCATGGTTCTTTCCTCCTCCTCCTCCTCCTCCTCCATCTCCATATATGTGTGTGAGTGTGTATGTGTGTGAAAGACCACTCACGCATCATCACAAAATCTCCAGACTTGAAATTGGGCACGTCTGTTCCTCTTGCTTCTAGGTTCTCACTAAGAAAGGATTTTTCAAAACGACCATCAGAGCATTTAGTATTTCCTATATTATTATTATTAATACGCTCTGATGCTAAGGAGTTCTACTCCCCCTCCCCACCTGAAAAGAAATCTCTTCCAAGGGCAAAACACAAGCAGAGGAGTTTCAGTTTCAGTTTCACAGCACCAAGCAGCTTTAGTACAGAACAGTTGAGCTAAGCCACGCCCAGGCTCCTTGCTGTCTCCTTGCTCACACAGCAAATACTGTTTCTGTTTCCAAACAGCCCTCAACTCTCACACACTGACAGGACGCTAGCCAGATGAATACCGATGGATGCTGGTAGGCAGAGGCAGAATTTTTTCCCCTTATTTTCCTCCCCAAAAACTAAGCCTGACCACAGAGTTTCGTAGCGAAGCACAGGTATAGAGCTACGAAAGAGTTAAAAATATCTACAGAGTTTTTATTTTTCATTGGTAAATTAACATAAGCTGGAGCAAGTAATTTCCAGGGACATTTGTTCATTTGTTTTTCTCCCTTCTTTTTAAAGGCCCGAGGCTCAAATAGCCTGCCTTTTCTAAGAAATCTGTTGGACAAGTTGAATGCTAATCAGCAAAACATCTTAAAATTTATTGCCTGCAACGAAATTTTCTTGATGCCAGCTACCGTGTTTATGCTTTTCAGGTATGTGTCCTTTTTGTATATATATACATGTAGATTTATTTTTCAAGCTATCTCAACTGCACCCAAAGTTTGGAATGCAGTATTTCCTGTCTCTCAAAGAAACCTGATTTACGGGGTGAAGATGAAGGCTCAGGATAGTGATTTATTCAAGGTTTATTGTTTCCATGAGAACTTAAAAGAGCTCTAGAGCTGAACTACAGAATGTCTGATTCTTGGTGAATGTATTTTACTTTTTCCTTTATGTACACTGAGAGCACATGCACCAAAGACAAATTCCTTGTGCGCCCAAGCACATTTGGCCAATCAAGAATTCTATTCTAGAGAGTCAGTTAAATTGCTCTTAAACATTGGGCAGGGTGGAATGAAACGTATTTTTTTATTATTATTATTTTGGTATCTTAAACAGGATTCTGATGATAAAAAGATATTTCTGATATGGGGACAAAACTTTGAAGAGGTGCAGCCAACTGTTTTTGTTTTTTTTTTGTTTTTGGCTTCAGAATATTCGTTTGTCACAATTAAGGTCATTATGTGGGCTGGTGGTGGATAATGCATTTATAGTCAGGCTAACACATGGCACCATATTGCCAGGGGGCCTGTCCTAGACACAGTTTCTTGGAAGTGATCCCAATTAAACTCACTGAGGCTTATTTTTTAAATAAGGGAATTGCTTTCAGACAAGCCAGCCTAGGAAATAAAAGCTGCCTTGAACACAGCGAGTTCTGTTCCTGAGTGACATTGGACAGGCAGTGCTTCTCTTCTTTTATCATTTGTCATCTTTTCATGCTTTCTTGTTTTTTTTTATATTGCCACTATTTTTGGCAATTGAAGCATGTTACGTCCTGAGCTATGGATCTATTTGGGTGTGTATCCGCCACAGAATATTGACACGTAAGATTAGTTTGTTCAAAATGTGGAATACAGATGCGACCTTTCCTGCCACCATTGTTAAGCGAATCCCTGCAGCTGCATAGTTCACGACATGATTGTTAAGTGCATCCTGCTTTCCCAGGGACTTTGCTTGTCAGGAGGGCGCAAAAGGGGAAATCACTTGGCCCGAGGACACTGCAACCATCATAAGTACATGCCAGTTTCTCAGTGTCCATTGATCATGTGACCGTGGGGATCATAAGTGAAAAATGGTCATGTCACTTTTTTTCAGCACTGTTGGGACTTCAGTCACTAAACAAATGGTTGCAAGACAGCCCCCCTCCCCGTATAATAATATAAATCTTCCCTTGATTAAGAAACCAACTGCTGTCCTTCTCTCTTTTGTCCTTTTCAGCGGACAAGGAAGCTTGCTACAGCCTTTTATTTACTACAGATTTCTTACGCTCCGTTACTCTTCTCGCAGAAATCCTTATTGCAGGTAAGAAGTCAGTGAAGATTACTCATGCACACAATTATTGTGGGGATGCCTTAAGCAGACAGCTGCTTGGGGTTTCTCTCGGTATCTCTTTTACGGCTATAATTCCATTTTTAAAAATATTTTTACAAAATGCTTCCCCCTCCTTCACCTGGAGTGTTACAAATTGTGGGAAGAAAATCCGGGTCTAAGTGACAGGATTTATGCTTTAAAATTCAACAGTCCAAAGTTTAATCTCTGGTCATTTTCTACCCTGTTCCCCTGAAAATATGACTTACCCTGAAAGTAAGTCCTAGCTTGATTTTTACATGTGCACCCAATATTTATTTATTTATTTATACTTGAACTTGTATGCCGCCCCATCTCCGAAGACTCGGGGCGGCTCACAGCTAAAAACACAGACAATAAATATTTAAATAATTAAACAAAAGACAAGCCCAAATATAAAACATAAAAACAATAAACATTAAAACCCTCCCTCCCCTAGGGAGGGTCACAGCCCAGGTTGGTCAAATAACCAGGTCTTTAATTCACGGCGGAAGGTGCGGAGATCAGGGGCCAGGTGGAGCTCCAAAGGCAGTTGATTCCAGAGGTCAGGGGCCGCCACAGAAAAGCCTCGTCGGGGAGTCACCAGCGGGCACTGACCCGCTGACGGGACCCCGAGGAGTCCTTGCCTATGAGCTCGCACAGGGAGGCCGGTACTAGATATCGGTACTAATATAAACTCTACCCCCAAAATAATCCCTGATTAAGATCCCACCCACTTCAGAGGACAGGGGTAAAAATTAAGCTAGGATGGGGGTGGGTGGAGCTGCCCTACTACTTATCTTTGGATAGTTGTAGCCAGGCCTCGCATACCCTGACACCTGCCTTGCCGGTCCATTTCTTCTGCAGCTGGCAAGGCTGGCAAGGCTTTCCTGAAGGCCTCTGGAGCTGATAACAAAGCTCTGGATCGATCCAGAACTGTAATCGGCTGCAGAGGCCTTCAAGAAAGCCTTGCTGGCCGCAGAAAAAGAAGTTCCTGAAGGCCTCAGACAGCGAAAAGGAGGCCGAGGGGTGACGCATGCAAGTGAGGTTAGTCAGTGGATGATGTCCCCCGAAAATAAGACCTGGTGCTTTTTTGGTGGCAAAAAAAATATAAGATGGTCTTATTTTGGGGGAAACACGGTAGTTAACTGGGTTTGTGAACTTCCAGATCAAACTACTGAACAAAAGCATTGAAAGGGGATGCCTTTTGTATCTCTGAAAATCATAAACTTTGTACAGGTTGCTCCTCGTGTATTTTAGAACTTGGGGTCGCCCTAAGAGAAATATACACTCCTGTCGGGCCGATGAAATTTTTGGTGAATTTTTTGCACATTCTTGCTGAATTTCTTAGAGCAACAGTTGTCTCAAGTGTGCTCTGTGTGGCTTCCTCAGGAGGGGATTTTGCCATTTTTTTCTAGGAGATTTTGTGTTGCTGCTTGTTAGACGATTTTGCATTTTTTTCAGAATTTTGTTTGCTATTACATTAATCGTTTTCGTTAGCTGCCAAAAATACTTTGAATTTGTGACGTAAAACAGTTATATTAATGATACAGTTTACAGCAATAAACAGCCAAGTCCCTTTTTTTTCTAACCTTACAGGAACAAGGGTGAGTATCACAGAAGGAAATGAGGTTTAGGAAAGGGCCTTGAGTAAAAATAGGTTGAGAATACCAGCGTTCAGAGGATTTTCTTCAATTAAAAGTTGACAATCCTTAAACCTTTTTTGGTTGGTTTTATTGCTTTGTTTATTGGCACTTACCTATTTTTGTTAGCTTCATTTTTAACGTTAGTCTAGTATTGTTCTGGCTCATTCATCTTGACATTTTGTAATCGTCTTTCTCGTTAAAACTCCCATGGATCTAGCCTCTAGATCTATAAGTTATATTTGCTTCGTGATTTGCTTTGTGCTGGTTAATGACAGTAACAAAGATTGATGTTCATGATGATACTTGAATTTAGTGTTTTGTTCATCCACCTGCCTTGTGCCATCTTCCAACTCCTTCATTCTCCTCCCTTCCTTTACATCTTTGTCCCTGAATGTGCCATGGCTGTTGAGTTTGCTTAAGCCTTTTTTAAAATTGTCTGTTTTGAACATTGTGACACCTTTTTATACCTCATCTGCCTTATTCTGGCTTTTGCATTTATGATCCTGATTTCCTATTAGAATGGAGGATGGGCTACTCTTGAAAATCTTTTCCTGCACACGATTGACAACATAGCCCGACACCCTCATTAAATATCAGTGACATTTAGCGTGAATTACAGGTAGCCCTCTACTTACGACCACAATTGAGCCCAAAATGTGTGTTGCTAAGAAAGACAGTTGTTAAATTAATGTTGCTTCATTTTACGACTTTTCTTGCCACACTTGTTAAATGACTCACTGTGGGTGTATGCAACAAAATTTCAGTTTAACGTATGCCAATTAGTGTACATTCAAAGTGATTATTAGTATACATTCAATTAGTGTACGTTCAAAGTGATAATAAAATTATTCTATTCCATTCCATTCCTCTGTTCTGTTCTGTTCCATTCCGTTCCATTCCTTTATTCCATTCGATTATTCTATTCTATTCTAATTTATATTCTAATTTCTATTCCATTCCATTCTTTTATTCCATTCTTCTATCCTGTCCTATCCTATTCTAATTTATATTCTATTCCACATTATTCTATTCTATTCTATTCTATGCCATTCCATTCCATTCCATTCATTCCTCTATTCCATTCCATTCTATTCTAATTTCTATTCTATTCCACATTCTTCCATTCCTTTATTCCATTCCATTCTTCTATTCCTTTATTCTATTCCATTCCTTTATTTTATTCCATTCCATTCTATTCTGTTCCATTCCATTCCATTATTCTATTCACCAACGAGGTTGTTAAGTGAATCTGGCTTCCCCCTTGACTTCGCAAAAGGGGACCCCATGATCCCAGAGATACTGCAACCATCATAAAGATGAATCACTTGCCAAGCATTCAAATTTTGTTTGCGTGACCCCCGAGGATGCTGCAACGGTCGTAAGTGTGAAAAATGGTTCTGAAGTCGCTTTTTCAGCGATGATGTAACCTGGAACGGTCACTAAGTGAACTGTTGTAAGTCGAGGCCTACCTGTAGCAGTGATCGGGGTTGCAGCTGCGTCCTCCTGAGTTTTGAAGTGAAATTTGAGAGAGAGAAAGAAGCGCTGCTGTTTGATGTGAACTTGGAAAATATATTTGCCAATGATCCCAACTAAAGCAAGCACATTTGAGATCTGCCAGGGTCTCCATACAAAACTTGATTGAATACATCATTTTGGCACTATGGAGGGCAAAACCAGCCCTAGTTAATTCCCATGCAAACCCACATTTTTACAACAGAGAATTCCCCTTCTATTAGTACAGGTCACATTGTCCAATGGAGTGTCATTGTATTGTTCTGAGAATAGACTCCAATTTCCATGTTTTTTTCCTGTTGTTTTCAAACCTAGGGGTCCATAACTCACGAATGGCCAACCAACCTCATGGGATGAGCTCATAAAACATTCCTATGCCTGTTTTAGTAGTTGCCATTAAGAAAAAAGGGGGAGAGAGGAAGGAAATCTGGAAGAACCATGCAGCAGTTTGAAAGTGGAAGTACATTCCAACTCTTAATCTTTAAAAGATTGTAACTAAAATACCAGGGCTTTTGCCCACAAATATATTTAATTGGAGAACGTGAATGATGACACCCAGCCTGTGAACGTGCTCAATTGGAGAATGTGATTTATGACACACCCAGGGGGGAGGGGGGAAACAGGGTCACAGGGGACTGTAAATAGCAATAGCACTTATATACCACTTTATAGTGCTTTTCAGCCCTCTCAAAGTGGTTTACAGAGTCAGCATATTGCCCCCAACAATTTGGGTCCTCATTTTACCCACCTCGGAAGGATGGGAGGCTGAGTCAACCTTGAGCCTGGTGGGATTCGATCTGTCAAATTGCAGTTGACGTACGCCAGAATTGGCTTCATACAGGCAGGGCCAGCATGTCGCCTCTAATGAAACCTTTGAAGTTTTTTGAAGTTTGGCTTGAGAATCATGATTTCATTAGGGTGATTGCTGGAATCCTGATAGTGTCCTCGGCTTCCATGGCTCTCCTCCTTGAAGTCTGGAACCTGCATTCCTTCTCACCCTTCCCTTCCCTTCCCCACCCCTCACCCACAGTCAGTTGGCCAGTTGAAAAGTGATAATGGCTCCAACGCGCTTCGAGCTTGGAAAATATATATATATATATATATATCTTTTCAGGACCCTCTTCACGGAGCTGAGGATCGTGGTTGAACATCTCATCATGAAGCCTTCATGCCCTCTGTTCCTGCGAAGGCTGTGCGTCAGCAGCATTTCTTTTATAAGCAGACTGGCCCCCACGATTGCGTAGCCCAGCCTGGAAACCCTGCGTGCGTCTCTCTCTCTCCTCTCTCTATAATGAACATTCTGAGCAGCTGGTATTTCTGCTGGTGATTTATATAAATTCAGGATCTCAGTCAAGGTTGTATAGAAATGGTTCCTTCCAATTTGTTTTTGTGGAGTGTATCTTTATCTATATGGGTTGTTGTTGTTTTGTTCTTTTTTAAAGTCTGTTTTTTTCCTTTCCTCAAGCCACTTGTTTCTGTATTTTGTGGAGGATGAGCACCTCTCACCTTAGGCAATTTTTTTTTCATTTTTAGGCAAGCATTGCTCTGTGTTGTACAATATGGTTTTTTTTTATGTGTTGTGGTCTCATCCATACCAAAAGCAAAATGTTTCCTTCAAACCAAGAAACGATGTCAGGCTGCACTGTCTGGGGGATTTGTGTCCTAACAAGCTACGGTTGGGTACTCCTTGGGCTTCGCATTTGAAATACCTTCCTGTGCGGTACATTTGAGTCAGTATTCCTTCGGTGAATAAAATGCAAGTCAATTAGATCATCTTGCTCAACCCAAATCAGTTGGCGTCTGTTCTGAGCGTGAACAGTCGGGCAGAACATTTTGACGGTGTTCTTCTGATTTATTTAATGCTTTCAAAATGGAAACTCTTCGCCCTTTCTCCAGCAATCTCTTTTTGTTTTTCTCGGTACACCATTTCTTTTCTGCTACCCAAATTGCCCTCTGACTTTGACTCTCTTCTGAAACTGGGATTCTTCAAATGCCAATCTGTGACACCTTGGAATAATAAAGATGAATGTTGTGTTTATCCCCAAGAAACTCCTGGTGTTTGTACCCTAAGCATCGCTCGGCTAGGCTGCTGCAGTCCAGCCTCTCTGGGAGATAACTGAAGCACAATTGAAGTCCAATCTATACCCTGTTTCCCCAAAAATACAACCTACCCAGAAAGTAAATCCTAGCTTGATTTTTACACATGAACCCAATATAAGCCCTACCCCGCAAAATAAGCCCTAATTAAGATCCCATCCACCCCAGAGTGCACAGGTAAAAATTAAGCTAGGGTGGGGATAGGGGTGTGTGGAGCTGCCCTACTACTTACCTTTGGACAGTTGCAGCCAGGCCTCACACCCCCCGACACCTGCCTTGCTGGCCCATTTCTTCTGCAGCCAGCAAGGCTCTCCCAGGTGTATGTTTTAGTCTCAAAGCTTGTCTGAAGCTGAGCGTTTATTTCATTTGAGGATTTGAGACATCCTGGTAGCTATTTTCTAGGGAGTCACTGAATTTAGGGGTTCTCAAATGAAGGCATGGGTAACCCTACTCGGAGGGCCGAAAAAGGAAGATTAGTAGAATATTGTGTGAACCCCAAAGTTTTTGCCACAGCCCTCCAGCGCTTCTCAAAAATTGCTGCCGTATTGCAATTTTCAATGAGGACCCAAGATTGTTGGGGGCAATAAGCTGACCTTGTAAAAATGCCGCTTAGTAATAAGCAGGCATATACAATGGAATGAAGGCTATTGCTGAGCACACTGGGTTGTATCCCAAAAAATTGTAAGCCACCCTGAGTCTTCGGAGAAGGGCGGCATATAAATGTAAAAAAAAAAAGGTTTAATTCATTTGATATGTAAGGGCAATCATGTTAGGCGTTTTGAGGGATCATTTCATTTTTAATCTTGGCCATTCAGTGAGTGTCCAGTGGTGGCGCAGGGGTTAGAATGCAGTATTGCAAGACTAACTCTGCCCACAGCCAGCAGTTCGGTCCTGACTGGGTCAAGGTTGACTCAGCCTTCTGTCCATCCTTCCCAGGTTGATCAAATGAAGACCCAGATTGTTGGGGGGAAGAGGCTGATTCTGTAAATGGCTCAGAGAGGGCTGTAAAACACTGTGAAGCAGCATATAAGTCTAAGTGCTATTGCTGAGCTAAAAAGCAGGAGAGAAGTCTGAATGAGAGACTAGTCCTGACATATCTTCCACTGTGTTACCTATAAACGTTTTTATCTTTCTTCCTTAGTTTGTCTGCTGCCTTGTTTCCGAAGCCCAAATCCTTGCCTCTGTCTAAGGATTTGCATTTTAAGATGGAGAAATTATTTGCTTAGGTATTACACGCTGATTCTTGCAGGCTTTTTCATAATTCAATGCCATCAGCACTCACTGATGGCGCTGAAAGAATTACATTGGATGCAATTGTTTTAAAACAGATGTTTGTATGTTTTTGGGAGAGTACAGCATGAATGCCATTTTGATTAAACTCATTAGCTTGTCATAGACAGTTTTGTACCCCTGCTTATTCGTCTTCCTGTTCTGGTAAACTACTCCTAAGTGAGGCTGCGGTCCTTCTACTTGGAGTCTTCCTCACTGGTGCATAGAGACGCTGCTTTGAAGTGCGCACGAAGGCTGAGAGTTCCTTCTATGCTCTCTTATCCCGTTTGGAAAAATTAAAATGGCATTAGCAACAAAGCAAACACTTTAACAATAGGCTAGCATGGAATGTCTGAGCCAATTTCAATCTGTGTTGTGGCCTGACAGAAGATTCAGACAGTGAGGAGGTTAGGGAGGAACATGGGCCAGTCCTGGAGTCTGGGGAAGGCTCTGACGAGGGCTCTGCGTTGGAGGCAGAGATGGGACTGGGACCATCTGACAGTTATCAGCTGCCTTCAGAGTCGGACATCAGTGAGGCAGAAGAAATGCTGGAGCCTGTTCCCAGTGTGCATATGCACAGAGCTGCCAGAGGAAGGGAACAGCTAAGGAACAAGGGTTGACTTGGGAGTAAAGAAGCCACAGGTGGACAGTGAATGGCCCCTCCTATAGAGAATAAAAGAGGAGCAAAAGTTGAGTGGGGTTTTGCAGGAGACAGTTCCTTTGGGTGAAGGTCTGTTCCTGCATTCTTGCTAATTATTGTCTGCTACAGTGTGGTGTCTGAAAGATATTGGCCTGGCAACTCTCCAAGCCTGATAAAGGTCTGTAACTCTGAAATATCTCGAAAGATTGTTGGCTGGGACTTCGTTGGAGAGGAATTCACTGTAAACTAAATAAAAGGAGTCGGTTTCGTACCGTTGGGGAAGCCTGGGTCAGAACAATCTGATTTACATCTGTATAATTTTGTGATTCTGGAATTCCGAAACAGCATTAAAAAGATTAAAGGACTCTTAGCAGTGTGTGGGTTCCAGTTAGACCTTCAGCCCTCACTCCTTTTGCTAGCTGTTAGGGAGGGAAGAAAACTACGCAGGGACTAAGTTTTATATATAGTACGTTGCAGATTTTGCTTCTGAAAGACCTTGGGATTCCCATTCCTTTTATTACATAGGGGTGCCCAGCTGGAAAAAGTCACGTACCAGGCTTTTTAAAATGGCTTTTGAGGAGCGATGGTTGATGGATACATTAGTGCCGGCGGGGCCAGCATCACTGAGCTGTAAAGGGCAAAAGCCTTGGGGGGGGGGGGAATTAAAGCATTAGTTTTGCCCTTGAAAAACTACCAAGGGGAAGGAGAAATAAAAGGCTGTTTCTTCAAACTCTCTCCCAAAATAATCCAAATATTTTAACTCCATCCGCTCTACCCAGGTTTTCAAGCTGGGCTGCAGCCCAAGGCCTGGGGCATTTATTCCTATTTTTTTCCTTGAAAGTTATTTAGACTAGTTCTGTTGGCATGGATTATATATTCCTCTTTTTTTTTTTTTTTTGATGCGGAGAGGTTGGTCTTGCTCTTAGTAACAGAGTCATTTTTTATTTGGGGGTGGGTGGGTAGCAGATTGTTGCTGCATTTCAAAATGCCACAAGCTGAAAGCATAAATTAAGGGAAGGGGGGCGTTTTAAACATTGAAAAATTCATCATTTTTCCTTGTCTTCAGGACCGGAGCGCAAAATGCTAATGGTGGCCTCTGAGGGGAAAGAGTTCTCCTGCATATTTGAGAAAAATGTGAAACCCTTTCAAACGAAATCTAATAAGCGTAATCGTGGCAGCCTGCTGACACGAAGGGAGGGAAAAATAGGAGCCTCGCTCGCTTTCTCTCCCTCTCTCGTTTTTCTTAACACCGCAATTTAGTGGCCCCCACTGATTTACAAATTGGATCACGGTGGTAAATTATCCATGCCAATACCTGCGGAAAGAATGCTGAGGCCCATATTGGTTTGGAGAGCTGCTTCAATCAGCAAAAAATGATAAATTTGATGGCCTGAAAATTGGAAAATACCCAGGGATTGGGCAAAAAACCCGCTTTCCCCTCTATCCCTTTGTAATTGATTGTGAACCTCTTTCATTCTGGATGCTTTGTATATCGGGCATTTATTTCACCACAAATTAAATCGCTCCCTCCTAGATTGTCGCATCTCTGCTTTATGGTGTGTGTGTGTGTGTGAAAATCGAATTGCGATCCCATCTCCAGCCCCATTCAGAGGAGCTGCAGTCCATGTCAAGATTACAGGAAGCCGTCATCTTATACAACAGTTCATTTAGTGACCATTAAAAGTTACAACAGGAATGAAAAAAGTAACATTTTGCACACGTACGACCATTGCCCCATCCCCATGGTCAAGGGATCAAAGAGGGCTGATGAAGAAGAAGAGGAACAGCTGGGTCTAGTGCCTGATACATGGATGCACAGAAGGCAAAGGAGAGGAGAGCAGTGGAAATCTATGGGCCGGTCCTTGGGATGAAGAGCCACCACTGCTAGCGAAGTCTGGGGATAAAAGGCAGGAGGTGGAGAATCATCATTGCTGTAATGGGCCCATCCACTTTGTTACTGGTTCTTCTTTTTTAAAAAAATACTTTTTATTAAACATTTTCCAACAATTTATAACATATTAACACTTTCAACAATGTTACAGCATCGTCAACATTCATATTGATATATTAATTACTGTGTTACTTTGGTTGTCCTTTTCTTCTACCTATCCCATCCCAACAGATTTTTCAAGAAAGCTAATATTTTGCATAAGTGAGATAATTTGGATCTCAGTGAGAACTCTGAATTGCTTTCTTTGATGATCCATTTGTAGTATATCTCAGGACTTTTCCAACACCAAAGTTCACAAGATCAATATTCTTTTTGTCCGCCTTCAAAGCTCAACTTAAGAGCCGTGGTGGCGCAGTGGTTAAAATGCAGTATTGCAGGCAAACTCTGCCCACTGCCAGCAGTTTGATCCTGACCGGCTCAAGGTTGACTCAGCCTTCCATCTTGCCGAGGTCAGTAAAAGGACCCAGATAGTTGGGGGCAAGAGGTTGAGACTAAACCACTTAGAGAGGGCTGTAAAGATTATGAAGCAGTATGTAAGTCTAAGTGGTGCTATTGCTATGTGAGCCGTGGTGATGCAGTGATTAGAATGCAGTATTGCAGGCCAATTCTGCCGACTGCCAGCAGTTCAATCCTGTCCCAAACAGCTCAAGGTTGACTCGGCCCTCCATCCTTCCAAGGTCGGTAAAAGGAGGACCCAGATTGTTGAGGGCAAAATACTTTTTTGTGTGGCTGTTGATAAAAACAGGATCGCCAATGACCGATGATGGATCTTGGAGGAGGAGGAGGGAGGAGGAGGATGATACTGGCTCTAAACCACTTAGGGATGTAAAGTACTATAAAGCGGTAAAAAGCCAAAGGTTCCCCTTGCACATCCGTGCTAGTCATTTCCAGTTCTAGGGGACGGTGCTCATCTCCGTTAGAAAGCCAAAGAGCCAGCGCTGTCCGAAGACATCTCTGTGGTCATGTCTCCGATGTCTCCAGCATGACTAAATGCCAAAGGCGCACAGAACGCTATTCCCTTCCCACCAAAGGGGTCCCTATTTTTCTACTTGCATTTTTTTTACATGCTTTCGAACTGCTAGGTTGGCAGAAGCTGGGATAAGTAATGGGAGCTCACTCCATGACACAGTGCTGGGGATTCGAACTGCCGCACCGCCTACCTTTCTGATCGATAAGCTCAGCGTCTTAGCCACCGAGCCACCGCATCCCTTTATAAAGCGGTTTATAAATTAAATGCTAAGGGCTATTTCGCTTCCACAGAGTACAGGGTACACCATGTACAGGAGGGTGTCCAGCTTTTGGCAATTTTAAGACCTGTGGACCAACATATTTGCCCCAGGCCCATTTAGATTGCCAGCACTTGCCGTGGCCTTCGGACCTGTCCCGAAGTACACATGCAGGCAAACACCATATTAGGCCTTGGATTTTCAGATGCAAGAAAGCAAGACACTTTTATGCCACAATAACATTTTAGCATACTAATATCTGAGTTCTCATTTTGAACACAGTTTTTGCTAGTGTCCTTGGAGGGTAAGTTCCATGTAGGTATGTTGTAACGGAGGTGAGCGCCGCCCCCTAGAGCCAGAAATGACTAGCGATTTCTTTCTGAAGTGCTTCCCCCTTGTGGAATATTACATGTAATTCGCCCTCTGTAAGATGTGTCACAACTACAACTTCCTGTTATGTCTGGTGCAGAATACCAGAGTTGGAAGGGATCTTGTGGGTCATCTAGACCAACCCCCCCACCCACCCAAAAAGGAGACCCTACACCATTTCTGACTGAGGGCAGCCCAGTCTCTTCTTGAAAGCCTCCAGGGATGAAGCTCCCACAACTTCCGAAGGCAAGCTGTTCCATTGAATGTAGAATACCTGAATTGGAAGGGACCTTGTGGGTCATCTAGACCAACCCCCCACCCAAAAAGAGACCCTACACCATTTCTGACTGAGGCAGTCCAAAGCCTCCAGGGATGAAGCTCCCACAACTTCTGAACTCCATGGATGTCCTGTTTTTTTCCAGGCAAGGAAGCTTGACTTGTTGCCTTCCACCTGGAATTTCCTCCCACCCACCCGCTTTCCACTATCCAGTCTACAGTCCTACTTCGTTCTGGGGACCAAACTAACCAAGATTTAACTTGTTTTTTCCCCAGAGCATCTGGAATAGGCGGGGGAGGGGGGTTGGACTAGATGACCTACAGGCTCCCTCCCAACTCTTGATTTATCTGTTGGTAAAAATGGGCCGTCCCATTTCAGGAGACGGGAGAGGGGAAGAGAAGAGAGGAGCATTCCCGCAAGGTGAAACCAGTGGGGGAATGGTTACGTCCGTAACGTCACTACGAACAGGAAATGATGTTACGGGAAGAGGAAAAAAAATCCCACGGCTTTCTCGCTCTTCTCTCGGCGTTGAAGCGCCCCCTCAAGGTGGACCATAGAGAACAAGACAGAGCGGCACGGGTTTCTTTTTCCTTTCCACCCCCCCACATCCGGCTTCCTAGACAGACTCCGCCTTCCTAAAATGGCGGACGCTGTTCTGTGGAGAGCCGGCCGGACGAAGAAGAGTCACCCATGAGGCGATTTCCTCGCCGGCCTCCTTCCCCTTTCGCCGGTAGCCCGAGCGCGGTAGGAGGATGCTGCCGGCTCTGGCCGCTCAGCGGAAGGGATGGCGCTGCTTGGACCCGCTGCGTCTGCTGCTTCTGGTGCGGCGGCGGGGGGGAGGGAGCCGGTGCCCGCTGGTTTGCCCCGGTGAGTGAAGCCGGCGGGGCCGCTCCAGGCCCGGCGGGGGTGGGGTTCTGACCTCTGAGACGGCCTGAAAGGAGGTGCAAGGGCCCCTCTTGGCTGTCGAGGGAGGGAGGGGTGGTTTTTTTGGGGGTATTAATACAGAGTCCTTGACTTACGACTGGATTGAGTATTAATACAGGGAGTCCTCGACTTACGACTTGATTGAAGGTATTAATAGAGGGAGTCCTCGATTTACGACTGATTTATGTTGCTAAACGAGACATGGGTGAAAACATTCATAGCCGTGGGTTAATGGCATCCTTTCTAGACTTATTTAAATAATAAACCTAGAAATCTTAACAGGCAGTAATTTTTCCTAGAAATCGTACAGGCGGTCCTCGACTTACGACCACAACAGAGGGCCCCAAAATGGATGTTGCTAAGCGAGACATGGGTGAAAACATTGGGGCGAGAGGCTTTTTTTCTGGCATTGGTGCTACTATTAACATGCTTTCCTTCGGCTTCCATGTGGTACCAGGCTTCATTAGCAACCCAGTATAAATCCTCAAATTGTGCCATAGGTAAGACTGGAAACAGCATATTAGACAATGCCTGATTAGTTCTTTTGACTTTTTTTAAAAACATTTTTTTAAATTTTGAGCTCATCTAGTGTCATGCCCTTGTTGGAATCTGATTCAGAGGGGGAAGCCGAGCAGCTGACAGGGAGTGGGAGTGTAGCTCCATTGGCTGTGGAAGAAACTGGGGAAGGGTGAAGGCCAGCTGGGCAGAGGTAGAACGAGGGAGTGGGAGTTCGGAGGAAGATCAGGTCCATCCCCTCTTTATCCTGGGGCATGCAGGGAGGAATGGAGAAGGGAGCAACGTGAGTTGCGTGGCTTACCGGGGAGGAAAGGCCCCTTCATTAGCTGCAGCTGGGAACCCAGGGTATAAAAAAGGCAAGCTGCGTGCAGCAAGCCTTTGGGAGCAAATGTGAATTTATCTTGTATCCTTGTGGCTTATCTGTGTTCCTGGCCTCTTCCCAACTGTGTGAGTTTTGCCATATTTTCAAGTCTGAAATTTGTTCTCCTGCCCTGTCAAGCTAATTACTTCAGTTTGGTTTGTTTGGATTTTAAGTTACAATTTGTGTGTACCTTGTTTTGGACTGAATTTTCTACCATTAAAGGCTGTTCCTCGGAGAGTTTTTCTCCAGCCGAAGGTAACCTGGACATTGGGGGCAAAGTTGGAGATAATAAAGGGACCCTTCTTGCTTATTTGACTGTGTTGCCTTTGTGCCACACCCCTTTGGGTCATCACATCTAGTATTTTGGGCTCATCTAGTAAACATTTCGATAATCGTAACAGCGTGATATCTTCTCACCTGGTTTTTAGTATTGACCAAAGGTGTTCTTTTGCCTTCTATAACTACCATCTGCTTTCCTGTTTCCGTCAGGCTGGCAAGTACCCATTAAACCTGGGAGACCCTTGGCCATTCTGCCAGGTAGTTCTCTGCCTCATCCTGCCAGTCAAGTCCGAGCTTATTCCTCCAACGATCAGAAGAATAGCACAAGGACTCAAGATGCCAGTTCTTCAGCCTTGGAAGGCACTGCGCAGAAAACAGCGTCCGGTAGGTTCATCCCGTTCACACGACCTGCATTTAAGGGGTCTGTATAGCTGCTCCTATTCGCTCCAGAGATTTCTTTGATAGCAATGCTGTAGAGAAGTGATTAGAATCACCAGGTTTAAAACCAGAGATTTCTCTTGTTGCAACTTTGAATCATCTGACCATGATGGTAGAAGGCACCGCTGTTACAGGATGCTTTCTCATGGAGTGGTCCTGCTTCCCCTACAACAGGGGTCGGCAACCTGCAGCTCTGAAGCCACGTGCGGCTCTTTGGGCCCTCTGCTACAGCTCCCTGTTGGCTGATCCTGTTGTGGTTCACCGGCAACTGGTACATACGGCAGCGGAGTCAGACAGCGAGGAAGAAAGGGGACCAATCAGGGAGTCTGGAGAGAACTTGGAAGAGGGTCCTGTGTCCGATGCAGGGATGGGGCCAGGACATCTGGGAGTGGGGTGCTGCCTTCGGAGCCTGGCAGCAGTGAGGCAGAGGAACCAGGGGAGCCTGTTCCCAGTGCGTGTATGCGCAGAGCTGCTAGAAAGCAAGAGCAGCTGAAACAGAAGGGGCAACTCGGGAGTAAGGCTGGGAGGTGATTGCCCCTCCCATAAGGGATAAAAGTCAGACCTCAATGATGAAAGCTTTGCAGGAAGCAAAGTAGTTCGATAGATTCCGAGTCCTCTTTGAAGCTCTGGTTGGTTTTTTTCTGGTACTTTGGTTGGTTTCTGTTATAATTGGACACTTCTGTTTTTGGCAGCATTCCACAGCACTGAAAGGCATGTGCTTATCTTGGGGAACTGTTTATAATTAGTTCAGGCTGGGAATGAAATTAATTCCCAGTGTTGTAGTAAAATAGGTTTTGTGTTACATTTGACGAAGCCTGGTTCAGAACAGATCCCACCACTGGCTAGTCTCTCCCCTCCCCATCATTCCTCGCCTAGCCTGAGAAGGTAAGGGTGATGGTGGGGGATGGAGACTTGCTGCATATCCCAGATTAGGAGGTGACTGGGTGGGAGTGAGTGACGTCGAGTTGGCCATGCCCAACCAGTCACACCAGTTATTAAATTATTGGCCCTCAGGTTTTCTTTTCTGTGGGAAACGGGTCCAAATGGCTCTTTGAGTGTTTAAGGTTGCAGACCCCTGCCCTAGAAGTTCTCTTCTTTGATTTACCTATGGTAGTTCAATACTTTGAAATACTGGGAAGCCTCGACTTACAACCACAACTGAGCCCAAAATGCCTGTTGCTGAGCGAGGTGTTTGCCAAGCGAATTTTGCCCCATTTTATGACCTTTCTTGCCAGTTGCTAAGTGAATCACTGCAGTTGTTCAGTTAGTAAGCTGGTTGTTAAGTGCATCTGGTTCCTCCTCCTTGTCAGAAAGTCACAAAAGTCACATGACCAGGGATACTGCAACCATCATAACTATGAATCGGTTACCAAGTGGCTGAATTTTGATTACCTGCCCATCGGGATGCTCAACAGTCATCAGTGTGAAAAACAGTCATAAGTCACTTTATTCAGTGCCGTTGTAACTTTGAACTATCACTAAAAGAACTTTGTAAGTTGAGGACTACCTGTACAATATATTTTGGACCTCACTCCCTGAGATCGGCTATCCTTTAATAAAATAAGTGAGACTTACTTCTTCTTTTTTTGAACAGTACGCTTTTGTTAAACTTTTGTGATACAGGCAGAGCGAAGGTGCGTAACACTACTTGAATAACCAATAATCAGTTAAGACATCTTGATACGTGACTGTTTCTCCTGATCAGAGTTTACATGTTAATTTTTTTTCAAACCCCCCTGTTCATTTTACAAGGAGAAAATATTACTGGGAAGTGTAAAAGGAATTAAATTTGGCTTCTAGCTCTGGCTTCCCAGTTGAAAACATGTGACTGATTTTAGTGCTGCAAAGATAAGAACAGATAAGCAACTTTTAGCCAACTTTTAGCTTTTTAAAAAATATTGTTTCTATTGGGAACAAATCAATTTCAAGCATGCCCAACAAGTTTGTACTGTGTATTGGGACAAATAAAAACTGGTGTGGTCTATTCTGTTTAGCTTATTTCATGGAAAAGATGATTCTGATATTGTTGCCTTGTCCACTCGATTTTATCCAAGTTCAAGGAGAAATTCTTGTCTTAAAATCAAGTTGTTGTTGAGGGTTTTTTGTTTTTTACTAATTCATGCCATGAGTCAAGCATGCTTGTTATTAACAGAAAGAGACTTTCTTGCCAAGCTCTTCCATTCAGAGGGGAAATCCTAATGTCCTTAATTTAGTGGAATTAATTTCAATTTACCAGTAGCGGATATATGGCAGCTGTCCCACTCCAGGGAATACAGCAATAGTATATCAGCTTCGTTACTAAGGTTATAACTCAATACAGTATTGTTGAGGCTGGTAATTAAAGATGTATGATCATGTATCTGTGATATAACTCTTCATAAAATCAGTGGAATATCTATCTATCTATCTATCTATCTATCTATCTATCTATCTATCTATCTATCTTTATTACGGTCTTAGACCAGCAATAGACATCACTATTTACAATATACATAAAAATACTGACACATTATAATACATTAATAGTGGATAAAAACATCTGTTAAGAAAATACATGCTCTCAAACAGTTAGGGGCACTCCCTGGTTTATATGAGTGGAGAGCCAATAAGTATGTGTGTAAAAATCATTTTCCAAAGTTTTTTCTATCTCCAAAAATTGTCACAAATTGACAGCTATCATTCTGTAACCAATTTTTTTCAAGTAGACATTGCAGCAACACAGAATTTTGCCACTGCACGCATAATAGCTGGGTTTGAATCCTGGAGGAGAAAGTCTGCATAAAAATTGTCTGCCCTCCCTGGCAATCTGTCTAGTAAGGGGAGAATATACAATGACCTATAAACTCTGTATAGCTCACAGTATAATAAACATGTGAGATATCTTCAACTTCTCCTTTACCACCTGTTCTGCTAGTGGTGTTTTCTTATACCTGCCCTGAAGAAGTGCTGATGGGAGAATATTAAATTTGTGGTATTGTCTAAGTTTTTTTTTCAGAGCTAAAAGAACTCTCATTTCCTTTCTTTCTGATACTAAGACAAAGTACCACAATCTATTCACAAGACAGTTGTTTCTTTGTTGCGTCCTTACAATATAGAGGATCTTTTTGGTGGGAAGTGAACCAGTTAAAATTTGAATTGTATAATAATGAGGCCGGGGAAGGAAAGAAATCACTGGAAGATTTATGTAGAAAATTGAAATTGCTTCCTTCCAATGTTCATTCCATTTACCAAATAATGCTGTCCCAATATCTTTCTGTTTTATTCTTACGACGCAAACACAGCAATATAACTATGTCTTTTATTTTTCCAGCTCGAGATGCTATCAATCAAATTCCTTTCCCACAGCAACCAATTCAAGTAAAAGGTAACTGATGTCCTGTGGGCATGCATAGATGTTTAAGCTGGTCTTAGAATCCCTTTTTGATAAAGCTACCAAAGTATTTACCCACAAGGGAATTCAGACTCCGAATCTGATTTAATTCTTAAATAAGCCCATTCTTGATTGGTAATGAACTGTCATTCCCATTTCTCTCTGACTGGGAATCTGCTTTTGGTTTGTGATTCACTTTTCAGGTTTTACAACCTCGTCATGTGTGATCTCTGTGACAAATTAGAATAAAATTTTGGTGGGTTCGATCCAGCAGGCGAACATGTGTTACAGATGAGTCTTCCACTTACAACCACAATTGAGCCCAAAATTTATGTTGCCAAACGAGACATTTGTTACATGAGTTTTGCCCCATTTTACGAATTTTCTTGCCATGTTTGTTCAGTGAATCCCAGCGATTGTTCAGTTAGCAACACAGTCACAGAATCTGGCTTCCCTGTTGACGTTGCTTGCCAGAAAGTTTGACCTTGGGACTCGTCACAAATATGAAGCAGTTATCAAATATCCGGATATAAATCATGTGACCATAGAGATGCTGCAACGATCATAAGTGTGAACAATGGTCATAAATCACTTTTTTCAGTGCCGTTGTAACTTTGAACGGTCACTAAACGAACAGTTGTATGTCGACTTCCGGCTTGGATCTTTCCAAGCTCCAGAAACCCTCCAAGTGTAATGCTTTTCCTCCCTCTCTTTTCAAGTGAAAGCTGTGCTTAAAAAAAGAGAATATGGACCAAAGTACACAAAGAATAACTTCATCACTGGCGTGAGAGCAATAAGTGAATTTTGCCTGAAGTCCAGGTAGGTTCATCTTCCAGGTTTTAAATTTGAACGACATCGTGTTCTTCAAAGTTACTCTGCAACTTTACAAGTACGAGTGGGTGGTTCAAAATGCTATTAACAAGAGTAAAAATCAAATTCTGTGGTACCTTGGTACTCAACTGCTTTGAAACTCATCGAATTTGGTACTCAATGCATTTTCACATGAAAATTTTGTCCCCGTACTCATTTTTTGTTTGGTCCTCAATGCACCAGCTTTGAATGCCAAATGATTTCAGCTGCGTTGGCGATTTCGACTGCGTTGTGACTCATTATATTATTCATTATGGAAAAAATTAGTTTGGTACTCATCATTTTTGGTATTCATCGCACCTCCCAGGACCAGTTAACAATGAGTACCGAGGTACCACTCTCTTCATTTCAGGATTGATATTAATGGGATTTATCAGTGTAGGAAGTGGCCAGACTGAGGTGGCCAAGCTTAAAGGCCTGTTCCACTTTAAAAAAGGGTTGTTCAGGCACAGTTTGTACACAGAAAATCTAAATGAGGTTTCTTGAAAACCCGTAATTGTTTAACATGCTACTATAAGAAGTAATGGTAATTTAGAACAGGGATGTCCAACGTTGGCAACTTTTAAGATCTGTGGAGTTCAGCTCCCAGAATTTGTTTGTTTTCCTTTTTTTCCCCATTCAGCTTTTCCATTTTTAAGAGAGAACAGAACAGAATACTTTATTGGCCAAGTGTGATTGGACACACAAGGAGTTTGTCTTGGTGTAAATACTCTCAGTATACATAAAAGAAAAGATACATTCATCAAGAATCATAAGGTGCAAAACTTAATGATAGTCATAGGGTACAATAAGCGATCAAATCATACTAGGAAACATTCTATATAAATCGTAAGGATACAAGCGACAAAGTTACAGTCATACAGTCACCAGTGGGAGGGGATGGGTGATAGGAGTAATGAGAAGATTAACAGTAATAGTAGTGCAGACTTTCTAATTGTTGAACAGTGTGGAGGGAATGATTTGTTTAGCAGAATGATGGCTTTCAGGAAAAAACTGTTCTTGTGTTTAGTTGTTCTGGTGTGCAGTGCTCTATAGTGTCGTTTTGAGGGAAGGAGTTGAAACAATTTATGTCCAGGATGTGAGGGGACTGTAGATATTTTCACAGCCCTCTTTTTGACTCGTGCAGTACACAGGTCCTCGATTGAAGGCAGGTTGGTAGTACTTGTTTTTTGTGCCGTCCTATTTATCCTCTGGAGTCTGTGTCTGTCCTGTTGGGTTGCAGAACCAAACCAGACAGTTAAAGAGGTGCAGATAATAGACTCAATAATTCCTCTGTAGAACTCTAACCCTCTGTAGTACCCTAACCCTAAGAGCAGAGAAAAGTGATACAACCAGATCTGTTCATTCCAGGCAAAGCAGTGGTTAAAAACCAGGAGGAAAGTCTTTAACAAAAGAATGAAGAGATCTTCTAGCATGAAACCATTACAGAATATAGGATGAGATAATTCCAGCCACAGTATTGCGATAAATATTCTTTATAGATCAGGTGCCAGGTTGTGTCTATACTTACAAAGATCAGAACCATGTGGACAAGGGGGGGCCAACCATGGCAACTTTAAGATCTGTGGACTTCCAACTCCCAGAATTTCCCAGCCGTTCAGCAAAAAAATATTGTGCAAAGCGCTTGGCCAACGTTTTTGTGACTTAATAGTAACCAGCTTGTCACAGTTGGGATCCTGTAAAATGGGTGCCCCTTCCAGATGATGAACTTGGATCATCTTTATAATCTTTGCTTTGCTTCTTTCAAGAATTTTTTCTCCTGTCTCCTTCAACAGTGATCTCGACCAGCTTAGAAAAATCAAACGGCGAAGCCCTCATGACGATACGGAAGCTTTCACTGTGTTTTTGAGATCAGAAGTGGAAGCTAAGTAAGAGCATCTTTGAAAAGGTTATCTTAAGTAGAGATTTCATTTCTAATGCTTTCCTGTAGGGTTCATGCAATTTGCTCATTAATTTTAACTTAGTCAGTTTTGACTCTCATTTGGTTGTGGTTTCTTCAGGCAATAAAACCAAGAGTTTAGAATCCAGGGTGTTGACTGATTGTTATTATTATTTTTTTACACTTGTGGCTTAGAGGGAATGGGCAATGCTTCATTTGGGTTTTCCCAACCATCCAACCAATCATCAGATTAGACAAGAATCTTAAAAATAGAAGGGAATAAAAGCAGTGCCAAAGCATTTCGGCTAAACCATATAAACCAGGGGTCTCCAACCTTGGCATCTTTAAACCTGGAGGACTTCAACTCCCAGAATTCCCCAGCTGGGAATTCCCCAGCTGGGGAATTCTGGGAGTTGAAGTCCTCCAGCTTTAAAGTTGCCAAGGTTGGAGACCCCTGATAATAAACAACACTTTTCGGTTTCTCTTTTGGCCAACCTGGTGCACTTAAGAGACAGCACGGCTCATGCATCTGCTATCACTGATTCTTGCTGTCTTAATGAAGAATCCAAGGGGAACTATTGAGGGTTGAGTTGTGTTAAATCTGCTGTCATCCAGATAAATTGCAGTTAGAGCTCCCAACCCATCGTTCAAGCCATCCTATCGGATAGCAGCATGTTGGGAGGAAATCTGATTGAATCCTAATGAGTAAAAACTTCTTCCAAAATTAGCAGGCCTTCTACCCCCTTCTATTCTTCCCCTTCTATCCTTAGCTTAGCTTGGCTAACATCCTATTTTGTTAGCTCAGGTAAATCTGTTACTTCTACACCCATGTATTTCACCTTCCAGAGAGCACTTTACATATTCCCCTTTTTCCAAAGTCCAAAGTGTTGGCAAGTCGGATCTATAGCTTTCCCCCCACTTTGTAAAACAGGTCTATAGAAGTCTGGGGAAGTCCTGAAGCTCTTGCTCGAGAGAGAAAAAGGCGCATAGAAGCTGAAAGAGAATACATGGAAAGTAAGTGTAAAAACACACTTCTGGAAGCGCTTCATAGTTTCGATTGTGCGGGGCAGCCAGCGGTCTATTTAATGAAATTGTGCTTTTATGTGTGGCTCCTAAGATCTTCTGGAAGTAGATTTAATTGGAAGCAAGGGAGGCTGGGTTGATGAATGGTGCGGTCGCCTAGAGGTGGAATTCTCACCTCACAATCAGGATGCTGTGAGTTCGATCCTTGGTAGAGGCAGAAATTTCTCTCTCTGGGCACATTGAGAATATATCTGCGGAATAAAACTCCGCATTGGCAACAGGAAAGTCATCCAGCCAGTAAATACTCAGCTAGACTCCACCCGGCAAGGAATTATGGGATGGTTAAAAGAGCCATTGAGGCCACTTGGAGGTTTATCTGTGTCCTCAGGGTCATCTGAGTCTACAGGAACCAGGAGCACCACTCCGGTGACTCTGAGGACACAGATAAATGTCCAAGTGGCCTCAAGGACTCTCTAAAAGGATGCAAATGACCAGCTGTCTGCAAGGAGTATAAATCCTTCCATTCCCCACCATCCAATCAGAGCTGAAGAAGCTTCTTGGAGGAGAAGAGAAATGTCTTCAAAGAAAAACAAGAAAGTCCAGTTGGCTCCTGAAAAAGCACCTTTGGGACAAGCTATGCTATCCTCTGTCAAAAAGTTAGAAAGGGGCAGTAAAGAAGGGGACAAGTAGATGTAACTCAAGGAAGGAAAGCTTTAATTTTAATTTAGCTGTATTGTGCCAGATCAAAAGGAGTCATGACAACTGCCTGGGTTTACTCTTAGAATAATAAATCTAAACTTGCACAGGGGATGGCTACAGAGGATTTGATTCCTGTTAAACATTGTAAGAACTGTAGAATTCTGTTACACGAATTCTTGGCTCTTCTTTATTAAAGACATTTCAGCTTTGACGGAATAGTCACTTCTCAGATCTTTTGAGATACTTTGATTTCCAGTTTCCTTGACCATAAGAGCAGTTGTTATTGCTGCCAGTATTATTATTTCTTCTATCTTTCTTCTTTTTTTTTACAGAATTATTTAGAAGCCAGAAGTTGTTGAGAGAATACAGAAATTTCCAAGGAGAAACTAAGGTGATTTTTTAAAACATTGGTTGTAAAAGCCTATCAATGTCCTATTTGCAAGTAGTGATGTAATGGGCAATATGTGTGGTCCTTTAATAATTTTTACTGTCTCTTACTGAGTGTGAAATCTGTTATCTAAATCCAAGTAATTACTCTGCTTTTTCCTTCCCTGCCTAGCAAAAGTTGGCCCCTCCCTCCCACTACCCTAGTTTCAAAATTCCTAGAACATTTATCTTCCTGGCTGGCAGTTTCTCTCACACACTGACAGGATGCTAGCCAGATGAAAACGAATGGATGCTGGTAGGCAGAGGCACAATTCCCCCCCTCCCATTTTCCTCCCCAAAAACTAAGCCTGACCACATAGTTTCGTAGCAAAGCACGAGTATCCAGCTAGTAGGCAATATCTGAAATCATATTTGTATAACCGTTGCATTGTTTGTGAAATACATGCAGGGAAGCGAGTAGTTTGTCTTAAGCTACATGCTTGTTTCTTTCATTCAGCCACGTTCCCGTGCATCAGCAATGTTTCTGAGTGGACCAGGAAAAGTGGTGATGGTTGCTATTTGCATGTAAGTTTCTGTCTTCTTCTTTTCTTTAGGTTGTGTATGCCTCTTAAATATAGTCCCTGCAAAGCTTTATCTTAACACAGCTCAATACTGTTTCATTGCGTTGTCACATATTGCATATATTATATTATATTATATTATATATATATATTATATTATATTATATATATTGCTGTATCGGAAATCAGAATTTCAGTTTAGAAAGGAAAGCTTCAGGGTTGGCTGAGTTAGAATATTAGACTATAGAACGACAAGAGTTGGATGAGACCTTTGGAGGTCTTCTAGTCCAACCCCCTGCTCAGACAGGAAACCCTATACTGTTTCAGACAAATGACTGTCCAATCTCTTCTTTAAAATGTCCAGTGTTTGGAGCACCCACAACTTCTTGAGGCAAGTTGTAAGGGCTTAAAGCAATTTTTATGTAAATAAAAGAGACCAGAAAGCACCAAAGAGTCAAAGACAAGCTACCTGTGATATAGAGTCTCCTGCTTGAGGAAGGGGTTGGACTAGAAGACCTCCAAGGTCCCTTCCATCTCTATCCTAATTAAAAAAATTTTTCCCGCAAATTATTGGACCATTTTTCATTGCTTTCATGTTGTTATTTAAGGCAGCACTTTCAGGATTTAGTCCAAATGTACATTGCTGTCTTATAAATCAGAGAAAGATCCAGTGCAGAATGGAGCCTTTCCAGTTTCTCAAAACAAGCCTTTTTGGAAAGCAGGAACCGTTGTTGGCTAGTATATTTTGTGCTCCCTTCTCACGTGCAACTATTGCTCTTTCCCCGCACGTGGCACAGTCACAATGCTGCCCAGATTTCTTTCTTTCTTTTTTCTCTTTTAACCTGATTTTGCAACCCATCTACTGGGGATCCGGTTAAGGCTGGTGGAGCAGACCACGTTGCCCAATGTGGATAAACAGAAGGGGTTTTGCACAGTACTGGGGAAGGTGGAGGCTGCTGTATATTTTGAATTTCTGTGGCTCAGAGGTTTTCTCACCTGCGCTTGGATCTCTGCTCAACATTTTGATAGTTCTCCCACTTGACTTCCTCATCCCCAAATGCATGGCGTTGTGAATGTCTTAGGTAGCTCACCAATCTCAGTAATCTCATTTGTCAATCCAAGAGCAAGGGTGGCCGTTGTGCATTTAAAGTTTTTGGAGTCTCCCTCCCCCGCCCCCAAAATGTGAGTGTGTCCTTACCACCTTGTTTCTGACAATAGTTTCTCCTCCTTCCACAGAAATGGCCTGAATTTTTTCTTCAAGCTCCTTGCCTGGGTTTACACGGGTTCTGCCAGCATGTTCTCTGAAGCCATACATTCCTTAGCTGATACCTGCAATCAAGTAAGTAGCAGTGTGCTGTGTTGTGCTTCTCGGGGAGTTGACGTGATGCAGCGAGCAGTTGGGTTTCCCCAAACTTTTGGACTTCACAACAGAACAGAACAGAACAGGATTATTTGCAGCTCAGGGCCTTGGTGGTGCAGGCTGCTAAATGCCTAGCACTTAAGTTCCAGCTGCCTGCAATTAGTGCAGGCTCAAGTCCCACCAGGCTCAAGGTTGACTCAGCCTTCCATCCTCTTGGGGTAGGTATATTGAGGACCCAAGATTGTTGGGGGCAATAAGCTGACTTTGTAAAAATGCCGCTTAGTAATAAGCAGGCATATACAATGGAATGAAGGCTATTGCTGAGCACACTGGGTTGTATCCGCCCCAAAATTGTAAGCCGCCCTGAGTCTTCGGAGAAGGGCGACACATAAATGTAATTCAAAACAAAACAAAACATGGGAGTCTGAGCTTGGCAGTTTCCCCCCGCAGATATTTCATTAACCCACTAAGAGACCAACATTATCACGATGATCAGGGTTTCTGGATTTTTCATTTTAATACCAGCTGAGCTCAGCCTGGCATACCCATTGGCCATAGGTCATGTTTTCCCCGTGCCATTGTAACTTCGAACGGTCGCTAAATGAACTGTTGGAACTTGAGGATTACCTGCATGGCCTTTCCACGATGGTAAAAATTGATAGATTTTAATGCAGTTGCTTTCCTTCGGCGAAACCTTCTAAAATTAAACATCAAATTGACCCGTTTTTGTTTCATGTGAACGGAAATTCAAGATGCGGAATAATGTGGGTGGGGTGTCTCTGCCCCATTTTCTTTTTCACGTACAGGCCTTGCTTGCGTTGGGGATCAGCCAGTCGGTGAGGATACCTGATCAAAGCCACCCGTAAGGATTTTGAACCGTTTTCCTGTTTTCCTGAGATTGTTCTGAACTTGTTTTGTTTTTAAAAAACAAATGCCCAAATCTGTCTTCCGTTTCGGACATTTTAGCTGAAGCTCAGATTCAGTGCAATAAACAGTTTGGGAAAATAAAGGCAACAGTTCTTGGTGCTTTTAAGACAATCTCTGGCAGAGATTGGCCATGTGTCATCAAGCTGTCCGAAGTTGAAAAACATCGATATGTGGCAAACACCCAGTTCTCCTTATGATTTTTCTCCCTGCAATCATAGTTACTTTTTAAAATATCTGTGGAGATTCTCAGTCATACAGGTCATGGTTGTTTCAAAGGAGCTTTTTCAAGAGGCAACTCGACTTAATTGGTCTGTCTTTCTTTCTTTCTTTCTTTTCTTTCCTTCCTTCCTTCCTTCCTTCCTTCCTTCCTTCCTTCCTTCTCTTCTTCTTCTTCTTCTTCTTCTTCTTCTTCTTCTTCTTCTTCTTCTTCTTCTTCTCCTTCTCCTTCTCCTTCTCCTTCTATTTCTTCTCCTTTTCCTCCTCCTCCTCCTATTTCTTCTTCTATTTCTTCTCCTTTTCCTTCTATTTCTTCTCCTATTTCTCCTCCTCCTCCTCCTCCTTCTATTTCTTCTCCTTCTTTTTCCTCTCTTCCCCCGCCCCCCGATTTAAGCTAAAACAGGATTAGGAAAACTGCTGGGTGTAAGATCGCCTTAATAAAGAGCAAAATCCACATGAGCGATGGTGACGCAAGTGGTTAGAATGCAGAATTGCAGGCTGAGTCTGCCGACTGCCCGCAGTTCGATCCTAACCAGCTCAAGGTGGACTCAACCTTCCCTCCTTCCGAGATGCCGTAAAATGAGGAGCCAAAATGGTTGGGGAAAATACAAACGTCTCTGTAAACCACTTAGAGAGGGCTGGCTTTTAAGTTCTATTGCTTTTAATTATTGCATTATCCCGAGTCCGGATTTGCTTCGGAGGTCTGACCCTCGTTCGCTCCGAGTGGATTTCCAAACGCCATCTCAATTCTGCTGCCTTCTCCTCTCTGACATTTCCATTTTTCCTTCCTTAGTTCACAGCGATGGGTTTTCTCTCCCCCCCCATCTTTTCCTTCCAGGTATGGCTTCACCAACATGCGCTACATCGCCTCCCTGATTAGCGGCGTCGGCATTTTCATGATGGGGGCCGGTCTCTCGTGGTATCACGGGATTATAGGGCTACTCAATCCTCAGCCAATAGAATCCCTTCTTTGGGTACGTTGTGTTTTGATATGGGATAGCCATGAAATCCTCTGCTGCCCCCTTTAAATCTCAAGACAACAACAAGGCAAGGAAGTTGGTGAGATGGAACTATCTATGGAGCTTAGGACCACAATGGAGCTCAAAATTTCTGTTGCTAAGGGAGACAATTGTTAAGTAAATTCTGCTCCCGGTTACGACCTTCCTTGACACAATTCTTAAGTGAGTCTGACTTCTCCTTTGTCAGAAGGTCACAAAAGGGGATTGCATGACCTCTGGACACTTACAACCGTCGTAAATATGAGTCAGTTACCAAGATCTGAATTTCGAACAGGTGACAAAGGAATTTTGATCGTGTGAAAAACGGTTCTCTTTCTTTCAGTGCCGTTTTCACTAAATGGTTACTAAACTAAATGGTTACTAAATGAACTTAATAAAGGGTTGCCTTTATTTCTCTATGGATGTTCAACAGTTACACATCATTTCATCTCTCTCTCTCTCTCTCTCTCTCTCTCTCTCTCTCTCTCACACACACACACACACACACTAATTTGGGGGGCTATACATAGATAGACAAACCGATAAACACACATCTTCATTCATTTATTTGCAGCCCAAATCAAGCCACTATAGAATGTGGTAAGCATTGGTGCTCTATTACACTGTTTGGGGAAATAATCATTGTTTTAAGATGGAGAGCAGAGTTTGGATGTCTGAAGTTTACTGACCAGAATGCAAAAATATGCAGAAAGGATTTAATACCATCTCAAGATACAGAGAGTTACTAGTATGATGTATACAGATTGTTGTTGTTGTTAATATACACAACTAATTTCTCTTTTTCTTTCTCCTATCTGTTCTTTTCAGGCTTACTGTATTTTAGCAGGCTCTTTGGTCTCAGAAGGAGGTACGTTGCCTTCAGAAAGAAATATGTCAAATCTTAACAAGCATGCAGTAGGTTTTTTTATTTTATTGTTTTTAATAAACTTTATTAGTCTTTTATGTCTTTTAAAAACAAAAAGATAATCATATTAACAGTTCTGTGACATCAATCTCATACATTTCTATCTTTTTTACATATTTACAAATATATATAATTTGTGCAAATATATACATTTAATCTATAAATGGCAATGGTTTTTTTAAACGAATTAAGTCCTTTAAGGATGTGAGCATTCTAACCTGTCAGACTACTGTTGTTTAATACCTACAAATAAAAAAACCCCAATATTAAAAAGATGACATAGTATCAGGATATATTCCAGTGATCTGTTATATGGGAAAAGCAGGCTGGTTGATTATTGACTTAATAGCCAGCTATCATCACCCCAATTAGCAGTTAAAAACACACACACCAGGCATCATATAAATACCACACGCAAAACAGCCCAAAGCCCACACTGTGCTAAGAGAGAAGTTCCCTAAAAATGGGCTCTGGCACAATCCTCAGAAGACTAAATCTTTGGTCCCAGTGACCAACTCAGATTGGATCCTGGTTAATTGTCTGTTGGCCAGAAAGGATTGTTACTTCCTTGATGTTAGGGAACCCGGTGGATTTCTAGAAAAGAAAGGGGCTGAAGGGGTGAAGGAAGTCCACGAAACCCTTGATCCCAGCCCATGATTTTTAGTATCTCTCAGGGCCCCAAACCTTTCCCACTCCGGATTATGTTCAGTTGGTTCTTGCTCATGAGATCATCTGGACTGACCCCCCAGGTTTAAGCTGTGAGGAGAATGGCTCAGGAAGCCAAAATGGAATTGGCCACTTAGAGAAATCCCAAGTCTTATGTGCCACCAAACGATCCTGAGAAAAATCCTCAGAATTATTTGTTTTTATTCAACTTGTTAAACTTCTAGGCCTCCCATCTCACTGATCCAGCGACTCTGGGTGATTTACAATAGAAACGCAACATTGAATTGTTTCAGGGTTTTCTTCCCATTTTTAAATCTGCACGGTTGGGAATGTGAGACGTTTTTTCCTGTCGTCTCCTTTAATGAAACAATTGTCTTGACTGTCATGCCCCTGTTAGAATCTGACTCTGAGGGAGAGGAGGAACAGTGACAGGGAATGGGAGTGTGCCTCCGGAGATTGTGGAGGAGGCTGGGGAAGGGCAGAGGCTGGCTGGGCGTTCAGAGGGAGACCCAGGCCCATCCCCTCTCCATCCTAGGGCACTCAGGGAGGAGCAGATAAGGGAGAAACGTGAATGGCGTGGTCTATGGTGGAGGAAGGGGCCTTGATCCCCTTCATGGGCTGCAGCTGTGAGGACTATTTAAAAGGACAAACTGCGCATGGCCCAGTGCTGGAAGCAAAGCGTGAAATAATTCTAGTCTTTCAGTTCTTATCTGAGTTCTGGCATCCTTCCCAGTGTGCGTAGTTCGATATCTGTGGACGTCTTCAAGCCCTTATCCTGCCTTGTCTCATTAATTGCTTCAGTGTGGTTTGTGTTGTTTTTTTTCTATTTATAATTTATATGTGTTTTGAGTTTGAACGGAATTTCTTCCTTTTCGCAACTGTTTGTGGAGGAGTTTATTGTCTCCAGTCAATGATAATTGGACTTTTGAAGCCAAGTTGAAGGAATTAAAGGAACCTCACCTGTTTTTTTGTGACTTTGTTGCTTTTGTATCCCACCCTGGGTCATCACACTGATGCTGTTGCAGCTACTCTTCTGGTAGCCATCAACGAAATCCGAAGGAGCGCTCGTGGCAAGGGACTCTCGTTCTACCAGTATGGTATGTAGGCTTTAATAAGGCAGGAATTGGCTCAGCCACGTTCCTTGTTTTAATGGGCTTGAATAACACTCAATAACTTAGGTAGTCCTCGACTTACATCATTTACTGACCGTCCAAAGTCACAGTGGCACTGAAAAAAGCCACTTTTTTCCCAGTTACAACCTTTGTAGCGTTCCCCATGCTTGTGTGATCAAAATCCAGGTCCTTGGCAACAGGTTCATACTTATGACCGTTGCTCCCATCATTTTTGCGACCTTCTGATGAGCAAAGTCAACGAGGGAAGCCCGGTTCCCTTAACAACCATCTTCTCAACTGCAGGGATTCACTTAACAACAGTGGCAAGAGGGGTCGTAAAAATGGGGCAAAACTCGAGGGCTACCTGTATTGCAAAGAAGGAAACGATTATGATGACAGTTGCAATCTATTTGTACACACCTCCCTGGAATTGTATCAGTGTGCTACTAATTTCTTTTTTAACATTCAGTTATTCAGGCTTGTGATCCCAGCACAAATGTTGTGTTGTTAGAAGATACGGCAGCTGTTCTTGGTGTGATGTTAGCTGCTACCTGTATGGGGCTGACTTCCCTAACAGGTGAGCCCTTGTGTTATGTGAAGAGCGGTAGGTGAAAGCCAGGCTGGGTTTTCTTAGATGGCAATAAAACTGGAATCATTTTTCTGTAGTTAGCAAAATCAATTATACTTTCTGTCTTGTTTTTATACATAGTTGTTTTTTTAAGTGAGAAAGAGTTTTATACAGCTATTAAAAGCTGCAGAAACATAAAGAACAAATTAGAAGAAAGGAAAAGGTATTAAAAGGGAGGGGGGGGGAATTGAGAAACACTGGGAATCCAAAAAAGAGAAGAAAAGAAGAGAAAGAAAAAGTGTCTAAAAGAACTGATCTTCTTTGCAGCAGTTACAAATATGATTATTACCGCCTCCCAAATAATTATCATGGTTGCCTTCTTCCAGTAAAACAAGCCTTTTTAATTAGTAAATCCAGAATTTACATATATGTGGTAAATCCATGCACATATTCAGGGCAGTGTTTCAAGCTTCACAAAGAGGATTCTCCCCCTGCTTAATCCAGTCTAATCAGACAGCTGAATAAATAGAATACAGAATTCTTTATTGGCCAAGTGTGATTGGACATACACAAGGAGTTTATCTCCGGTGCAGAAGCTCTCAGTGTCCATACCAGCGACAAAGTGATAAATCATGATCATCATCATAAAATACAATCATCATAAAGTATAAGAAACAACACTGAGGGATAGCCATAGGATACTAAATAAGCAATCAACATAAATCATAATAGTACACTAAAAAGCAATCAACATAAATCATGAGATACAACAAGAAGTTATAGTCATAAGAATCTAAGGAAGTAAATAGTAGGAGAGATGAGAAGGATAATAAGTAATATAGCCCTACTAGGTGAATTGAATAGAATAGAATAGAATAAGGGAATAGAATAGAATAGAATAAAGGAATAGAATAGAATAAGGGAATGGAATGGAATAGAATAAGGGAACAGAATAGAATAAGGGAATAGAATAGAATAGAATAAAGGAATAGAATAGAATAAGGGAATGGAATGGAATAGAATAAGGGAACAGAATAGAATAAGGGAATAGAATAGAACAAGGGAATGGAATAGAATAGAGTAGAAAAGAATAAATAGAATGGAATAGAATAAGGGAGTAGAATAGAATAAGGGAATAGAATAGAATAGGAAGAATAGAACAAGGGAATAGAATAAAGGAATAGAATAGAATAAGGGAATAGAATAGAATAGGAAATAGAATAGAATAAGGGAATGGAATAGAATAGGAAGAATAGAACAAGGGAATAGAATAAAGGAATAGAATAGAATAAGGGAATAGAATAGAATAGGAAGAATACAAAAGGGAATAGAAAGGAATAGAATAAGGGAATAGAATAGAATAGGAAATAGAATAGAATAAGGGAATGGAATAGAATAGAATAGAGTAGAAAAGAATAAATAGAATAGAATAAGGGAATAGACTAGAATAAGGAATAGAATAAGAATAGAATAGAATAGAATAACAGAGTTGGAAGGGACTTTGGAGGTCTTCTACTCCAACCCCCTGCTTAGGCAGGAAACCCTATTCCATTTCAGACAAATGGTTATAAGGTGGTTTGTCATCTCCAGGCGTAAGACAGTGTTGTGGGAATTTGTTGTTTATCAGAATGGTTTTATAGGGGGGAAAAACTGTCTTTGTGTCTAGTTGTTTTGGCATGCAATTCCCTACCGCATCATCTTGAGGGGAGAAATTGAAAACAGTTTATGTCCAGGATGTGAGGGGCCTAATAAATAAATGCATTCATCTTTAAAATGGCACCCGCTTAAGCTGGTGTCACCTCTCTTCCCCCCACTCCCTGGATATACTTATGGGGTTGTCTAGGAAGAGCATGAGATGCTTTATTAGTTTGTATCTCCCGATAGCAGAAGATGAAAAGAAATATGGAAGAATTTCCACTTGTGATATTCATTGGGTGATATTGGGAATATTCTTTTTTTTTCTTCCCCTCCTAGGTAACCCCTACTATGACAGTTTGGGCTCTCTGGGCGTGGGGACTTTGTTGGGAGTGGTGTCGGCATTCCTCATCTACACTAACACAGAAGCCCTGCTGGGCAGATCCATCCAGCCTGACCGGCTTCAGAAGCTGACTGAGTTACTGGAATGTGATCCTGCAGTCCGGTAAGAGGACTCCGTGAGAGAGCCATGTAGCCCCAACGGTGAATTGGCTATGATAGACCAGAAATAGAATTGGAGCAGAACGTTGAAAACGTGGAAGGGAAATTTCCAAGAGAATCTTTGTCGGCCAGGATTGAACTGCTCTCCGAGCTGGGAAGTTTTCTTGCAAACATTTAATGGCCCAACTAGGTAACATCCTCAGTGCTAGAAGGGAGTAGGGCTTGAGAAAGAAGGGAAAAGACTATGGGGTTCTTGGTGCTCTCTGAGCTTGGTGGTTTTCTTGCAGACATGGCCCAACTAGGTAACATCATCAGTGCACGAAGGAGTGTGGTTTGCAGAGAGAAAGGAGAAAGACTATGGGGTTCTTGGTGCTCTCTGAGCTTGATGGTTTTGTTGCAGACATCTCATGGCCCAACTAGGTAACATCATCAGTGCAAGAAGGGAGTGGGGTTTGCAGAGAGAAGGGAAAAGACTATGGAGTTCTTGGTGCTCTCTGAACATGGTGGTTTTCTTGCAAACGTTTCATGACCCAACTAGGAACATCATCAGTACTCGAAAAGAGGGGTTTGCTCTTCGTTTGTGTACAGGTGGCTTGCCCTGTCAGTGTTTATGGGATGGTTCTGTCACTGCGTTTTTTTTGGTTTGTCTGTTTCAGCTCCTAAGCTAATATTATAGCAGCAGGTATCTGCTAGCCAGCACTGTGTTATCTTGTCTCCATAGTAATGAGATAAGAAAGTCTTGTGATGTTTTGATTTACTGCGCATGTGTACAAAGTTTATACTTCACTTCCTGTAACTTCCGTTGTACTTTTCCTTTGTTCTTTTTCTATATGCCTTTGGTGTGAGATTGAGGAAGCTGCAAGTATGTAGCTCCGTTTAGATTTTCTTATTTTCTAAATAAAAATGTTTCTTAGATTATTTTCCAGGTCTATTTTTATCAGCATTGACAGCAAAGAAAAGCACGGTCTATCACCTCTAATTAACAGGGATGTTTGAAGTTTTTTACTCCCTGGCAAAAGGTTTTTTTTAGCCTTGACAGGTTCCTTGATTAGGTTATTGTTTATTGTTTGTTTGATTATCTGAGTTGGTAGTTCCTTGATTGGGGCATTGTTTACTTCTTGATTGTTGTCTAGTATTAATTTTGTTATTAAGCTCATCTGGGTGTTGATTGTTGGTGAGGAGGTGTTTTGGTCTTTTTATTTCCTTTTTATTTGGCAAACCCTGCTCCCTCCCTTTGATCACTGATGACGTTACCTAGCTGGGTCATCAAACGTCTGCAAGAAAACCACCCAGCTCAGAGAGCACCAAGGATTTCACAGAAGGGAAATCTTAAGAGGGAGAACGGAGAAACCTCCTCCTGCCAATGTTTTCTAATTTTTTTTTGTTTAAAAACTCCTAATGGCTGGTTGTCTTTTTTACTTCCTGTCACCACCCTCCTATTTATCTCAGAGCGATCCATGATGTCAAAGCTACAGATATGGGAATGAACAAAGTGAGGTTCAAAGCAGAAGTGGACTTTGATGGACGGGTGGTCACTCGGTCCTACCTGGAGAAACAAGACATTGAGCAACTCCTACAAGTACGTTAAGCTGATGTATCTTTGCACTTTACTTAAAACAGGGGGAAAATATCTGGTGGTCTAAATGTTCATTATGCACATTAAGCCTGTCAATGGCATTCAGCCCCTTAGATTTGCACGTATCAACGCCAGTCTATTATTATATCAATTTTTTTAGTGTCACTTTGGTAAGCTCAGGTGAGAGAAAGCCTGGAAAGTAACTTAAAAGAGCGGAGAAATAAGAAATGTTCCTTGCCAGACAATAATTTATCCTTTTTTGTTTTCCTGACCTCGTGATGTAGAACCTATGGCATGCATGCCACAGGTGGCACGCAGAGCCATTTGTGCCAGCACGCGAGCCGCAGGCAAACTTACCTCACTGCGCATGTGTGCGCCTCACAGCTGATTTTCAGCCTGTTTGAGACCTTTTTCGGCCTCCCAAAGGCTTGAGGAAAGCCTTTGCAGGCTGAAAAATAGGCCCTTTTCGTCACTTCCTGTATTTCTGGAAATACCAGAAGTGATGAAATGGGCCCATTTTTCGGCCTGCAAAGGCTGCAGAGGCTTTCCTCAAGCCTCTAGAAGGCCAAAAAAGGCCTCAAACGGGCCGAAAATCAGGTGGGAGGCACAGTGCAGGTAAGGGGGCGGGGGGGATTGTGCACAAATGCACGGGGGGCGTGCGCATTGCCTTCTGGGTCCTGGCGCGCAAGCATGAGCATGCGCACAATTTTTGGCACAGGAGCCCAAAAAGTTTAGCCACCACTGTTCTAACCTTTTACGTTTGGATCTGACGGCAGGAGATCCAGCAGGTGAAAACTCTGGAAGATTTAGAGGCGTTTATGCTTAAACACGGGGAAAACATCATTGACACTTTGGGAGCAGAAGTGGACCGACTTGAAAAAGACCTCAAGGTAAGCAGCGGCCGGCTGGCCAAACAATTGTACAAACCAGTGAAGAAAAGGTAAGTTGGATAGTCACATTGGACCGGGGAAAACCTCTGTTGGCCCTGAGAAGACAGCAATCATGTTTCAGGAGAAGAAAGAAGGCAAAAAATTGTGCTCAATTTGCTTTAATTGGTGTTCAGCTTTGAACTACCAGGTTTCCCTGAAAATATGACCTACCCCAAAAACAAGCCCTAGCCTGATTTTCACGCCTATGCCTAACATAAGCCCTACTCCCAAAATAAGTCCTAGTTAAGCTCCACCCACCATCTGGTTGTATGAGGTGGGGTGAGGCACAGGTGTAAAAATCAAGCTAGGGCAGGGTGGAGCTGCTCCATGCACCCCACACCCTCTTATAAATATACGATTTATATTAACTGTTTCCTAGTGTGATTTGATTGCTTATTGTACCCTATGACTGTTATTAAATGTTGTACCTGATGATTCTTGACAAATGTATCTTTTCTTTTATGGACACCGAGAGCATTTGCACCAAAGACAAATTCCTTGTGTGTCCAATCACACTTGGCCAATAAAGAATTCTGTCTATTCTATCTTATCTCAGTGCTTTGTAACTTTGAACAGTCACTAAGTGAACTGTTGTAAGTCAAGGACCCTGCCTGCCTGCCTGCCTGCCTGCCTGCCTGCCTGCCTGCCTACCTACCTACCTACCTATCTATCTATCTATCTATCTACGGGTGTGTATGTGTGTGGAAAGCTTCAATGTTAATAATGTGACATCTTCTTTTAAGCCAAGTAAATCTAATTAATTCCATTTCAGAAACTGAATCCCGAAGTACGGCATGTAGATCTGGAAATACTGTAGTCTTCATGGAATCAACTTCTTCAGATCTCTCCTTTTTTGGGGGGGGATCAGCTAATTGGAGGACGGGCACTGGCTGAAACTTGGAAGATCTCCAAACATCACACCTTTTTTAAGTTCCCTGATTTTCACGCCGATTGGTTTGTACCCAGATTCGGCAACGGCTTTCTTTGAACCGGCTACTTAGAGCTGCTTACTGCCTCTTAACGTGGATCTGTAGAACAATTTGCAACTAGACACTTTAAATAAGTTATTTACATTTCTGCTTCTGAGGGGAAATGCACCCTATCTATTTTACTGCCCTATTTCGAGTATTTTTTCAATCTGGTTTGCAAAACCACCCCTGTTTGAAGACTGCATTTCTCCCAGATTTCAATTTGAGGAATTCTAGTTTTGTAGTCTTTTTATCTGCTGGTGTTTTTTTTTTTTGTTCCTCCCTTCTCTGAATTTGGTGTCTGCAGCATTGCCCATTCTAGTTCCCCTTCAGATGGTTTGAGATGAATACTTCCAATACTTCTGGCTCAGCGTTGTAGCTGCTCCTTGCAAACTCTGTAGCTTTGGACCCAGATTTTTCTTTTTTCAGACAAGATTTTTTGGGGAGATTTTCCCCCTAACCGTGTACATAAAAGCTGCAGGTATTGGAATTGTGCCTGGAGCGGTCCTTAGGATAATTTCATGGGTGGGCTAAAGATTTGGAATGTTTTTAACCTGCGCACTCCTCTTCCAGCTGTTGACTTTGCAATATCAAAAGACCCAACCCCCAAATCATTTGGTTATCATTTGGCTTGTTCTAAATCTCCATTGTATTTTTCCTTTGGGTGACGCTGGATAATCATTTTGCGGGAGACGCCTAGAGGAATATCGGGATGAACTTTCCAGATGTTCAAACTGGTCCTTCTCCAAAGCTTGGTGCCCTCCAAGCATTGGTGGACTTCCAAGGCTTCCCAGACAAGCTGGGAATTGTAATGCAGCACATCTGGAAAGAACTAGATCAAGGGAGGATGCCCTGTTGAAAAATATGTCATAAATGCTAGTTCCTGCTCTTCTCAAAACAACTGTATTTGTTCGAGTAGCATCTGAAAGTAACTCCTGATAACTTAAAATACATTATTTTATTTTATTTTTTAAAAAATTTAAAGCTTACTAGGATGCCACCAAACAGCATCTTAAGGAACTGTTTAGATCTCATCTCGAACGTTGAATGTATTTAGTAATTGGTAGAGTTTGCGAATGGCAGATGGAGCCTCTGTGGGCATGACTTATCTCTTCCTGGGGAATATGAGGATGCTACTGACAACGGTACCAGCTGTTTGGGCTCCCTCTGAAGAAGAAGAAGAAGAGAATGGATGCCTGGGCATTACATGTAGTGCGCTGGGCCAACTTGGAAGAAGTTTGAGATGCAAACTGCCAAAGTTGGGCAGATCATGAGCGAAAGAGCTTTCCTTCCCCTCTATAAAGAGGAAGTCAGGAAAGATGTGGTCTGAAGTCTGTGGAGATTGTCAGTCATAGGAGTTTATGGAGATTGTCAGGCCATGGTTGTCCCAGAGGTGCTTTTTCCAAGAGACAACTGGACTTCCTTGGTTTTTCTTGGAAGACGTTTCGCTTCTCATCCAAGAAGCTTCTTCAGCTTGGATGAGAAGCCAAACATTTTCCCAAGAAAAACCAGGAAAGTTAAGTTGCCGCTTGGGGGAAAAATGAAAAGAAAAGAGCACTTTTGGGACACGTGCTCTGAAGCCAACCTCATAAAGATGGTGGTTTACACATGCATTCCCACTACTGTCGGAAGACTTGATATATGATCCAGCCACCTTATCATGGAAAGGTGGAATCTTTGTCTGCGGCATTGGAGCCACCAAACTTACCTCACAGAAGGAAACCACACTCCAAGGGCTGTAGTTGCGTGACCACCTTCTGGGTCAGCTCTGTGTCACCGGAACCACCAGTATGGCAAGTTTGCAAAAGTAGCTTCAATCTCCTATGCATTTTATCAATGTGTGGGTGAGTTTCTTTCTGAGAAGTCTTTGGCTGGAGGCAAAGACCTTTTTAAAAAAAAAATGGGAGGGGGCGTTTGGATATGCGGACATGAATTTGCAACCCTGTTTAAAAAATAATAATTAAGCTGTGGCACAAATTATGTGTGGCGACCGAAATGTGCCAGGTTGGTTTTAATATGGAAAAAAAGAGAAAAATAATCACTTCCTGTGTTTAAGTAGCGTTTTTGACCTTTCTATGTGTGATTGAATGTAATGATGCTGTGTTTTGGGTTCTTTTTGTTTTTTTAAGTTTCAGGAAAAAGGCTGTACATATTGTAATTAGCATCTACCTGATAAACCTTGTTCTGTACATTTAGAACGAAAGGGATGTCTCCTTGTTTTTGGTCTTTGGGAGGGGAAATTTCAAACTGAAGCCCTGGTTCTCACACAACCCTAAGCATCGTTCTCTTAACTTTTGGTTGATGCCACAGAAATCTAGACTTCTCTCATGTGGGACAGCCTATGGCAGTGGTCGCCAACCAGTGGGCCAGGGACCACTGGTGGTCCATGAGAAAATTTTGGTGGTCTGCAGAGAAGTGTCACCCCCAAAGCAATTAATCCAGATTACGCGGGAACACAAGACTGCTGCCCACATGGCCCGTGGGAACACAAGGCTTGCATCACTTGCATCACTTGCATTGCAAACAGCACAAGGTAGTGAGCGGAGGGGGGAAATTGCCCCACTCGTCCCATGTGCCTGGCCTGGCCATTGGGCTGCTTCTTTCAGCTTCTTTCTTCTGCTTTTGGCTGCACGCAAGGAAAGCAGCTTTCTCTCTCCCAAACTCCGCCGGAAATGAGTCTTTGGGATCCTGCAAGGCCTCCTGCTCCAAGAGGCTGCGCTGGCAAAGACTCATTTCTGACGGAGTTTGGGGGAGAGAAAGAAAGACTGCTGCTGCTTCTGCTGCTTTTCTTGCATGAAGCCAAAAGTCTCTCCCCCTGAGAATGGAGCTGGAGATGGTATCCTGTGATCCCAAATAAAGAATGATCGATTGATGGGAAAACAGGGCGGGGAATTTTCCTGCAGACTTTCTTTTGGGATTTTCCCAGGGTCTCTGGTCCGCAGGAGTTAAAATTATGAGTTAGATGGTCCCTGAGGTCCAAAAGGTTGGTGGCCCCAGGCCAATGGAGAGAACCAACCTAGAACTAAGGAGAAATTTCCAGACAGAGCAATTAATCAGTGAAACGACTTCCCTCCGGAAGTTGTAAACACTCCAACACTGGAAGTTTTAAAGAAGAGGTTGGATAACCATTATTCTGGAATGGTATAGGGTTTCCTGCTTGAGCAGAGGGGGTTGGACTAGAAGACCTCCAAAATCCCTTCCAACTCGATTAGTCTGTTATCCCAGTCATCTCTGCATTGCACTTCGAGTTTCCATGGATTTTCTGTGGAACATGAAGCTGATTTTGAGAGAACGTTAGGAAGAACTATATCCTGGGGGGAGTGGATTCCCTTGACCTGGGTACTCTTCAAGGGATCCACAAAATTATTAAGTACAAGCATGTGGAAGACCAGATCTGGAATCAAGAGATCTGATTAGAATGGAATAATGAATAGAATGGGATAGGATAGAATAGAACAGAACAGAATAGAAGAATGAAGAATTGAATAGAATGTAGAGGAGAATAGAATAGAGTAGAATAGAACAGAATAGAAGAATGAAGAGTGGAATAGAATGTAGAGAATAGAGTAGAGTGGAATAGGAATAGAATAGAATAATGAATAGAAGAGGAGAAGAGAGGAGAAGAGAGAATAGAATAACAGTTGGAAGGGACCTTGGAGGTATTCTAGTCCAACCCCCTGCTCAGGCAGGAAACCCTACACCACTTCAGACACATGGTTATCTTCTTAAAAACCTCCAGTGTTGGAGCATTCACAACTTCTGGAGGCAAGTTGTTCCACTGATCTTTTCAGACAGGCCGTGGTTAGCATCCTCTCCCAGCCCACCCACTCAGCAACCCAGTTGTGTATTTCCAAAGCACAGGTGTCCGCTACTCCTTGCTTAATCAAAGGTCAGTTTAACAATGCACAAGGACTTGCTGGCGCATAATTTGTAAGCAAACAGGTGGTAGCAGAGCCTTTTTTTTAATTTTTGCATTGTTATGCAACAGAACCAAATGGATTGAAAGCATATACTTAAATCAAAACCCACTTATCACCACCACCCAAAGTAGTAAATCCTAGTAACAAAAATGTCCTTATAATTAAAAAATATCACTGGTTTTTTTTAATTTGCTTACACTTTCTATGTTTACGTCCAGGAAAGAAAGATGTCGCTTGATATCATTTTAAAAAAAATCACATATGCTATAGAAATTTTCACCAAAACGTAACTAGGCTATATTACATTGTTCACTTTGTACAGCATCAGGAGTTATTATTATTATTTTTGTCTATCCCTAAGTTGTGATATACTTTTATTACACCAGACAAATCCTTAAATATAATCAACCTTCACTTGTAACAATAAAAATAAATAAAACTATCAGAAGGGATGAATTCTAGGCCACGGCATCCACAAAATATTTTTCCCCTAAGAAAATTGGAACGAAGTCAGGTTGGCACCGATGGGTGCATCACAATGATAACATACATGCTGGAAGAAAAAACCAGCAACTGTGAGGAAGGTTTTGTGATCAAGAAGGGAGTAAGGCAGTGGGTTGCTTCTTAAGAGAAGAAACCACAGACCAGATTTCATTGCAGTTGGTCAACAGATGCACTTAGATCCTGCAGTTACACCGACCAGGGATCTAATCTCTCTGGGATTTAAATCCTCTGGGATTTATACAGGTAGTAGTCCTCCACTTACAACCACAGCGGAGCCCAAAATGTACGCTGCGAAGTGAGAAATCGGTGGAGAGGGTTTTGCCCAAATTTTATGACCCTGTGTGGGGAGGCTGCAGTAAGTGTGAAAATAAGTCATAAATTACTTTTTTTCTGTGCCATTGTAACTTTGAACTGAAATGAACTGTTGTAATTCTAGATGCAACTCACTATCAATTCATAAAACATTTTGTATACACATTTTATAGTTGATTACAGAAAGAAGGAGGGGGGGAGTTTCAAAGAGCAAGCAGCAGTGTGGAATCGAAAGTACATTCCATTCATATTTTTTTCAAAGACTAATTAGATGACTGAAGCTTCTGCCGCAAAAAAATCTAATTGGAGAGCATGATTGATGACTCTTGGCTATGGATGTGTTTCGTTGGATGATACACCCAGTGGGGAGGGGGGGAAAGCAGGATCAAGGGTGACAGTGAATTACGTATCTTAGAATTGGCTACGCCCAGGTTAATGCCAGACGTAGAATGTTATCTTCAAATAAAACTTTAGTTTTGGGAGTGTGGCTTGAGGCTCATGATTTAATTGGAGTAACTGCCAGAATCCTGACACTCACCGTTGTATCTAGTGAGTCCCAAACAGGAGAAACTGGTCCTATAGCATCTGCCTCAGGTGCTCAGTGTAGTTGTAGATACTACACAAGAGAGAGCTTAAAAGGAAGTTGGACTGTTATCTACCATTGTGAAGGAACCTACCATATATAATGCTTGGACCTTCACCCACCTTGGTTGGGGCACATCACCTGGTTGTGATGCCAAGGTCCTAGCTATGCCACCCAAATAGGATTTGGCACCCTGAAGAGAAGGCAGCACCTTGCACCTGGCCCATTTGATTTAGAAATATTAAAATTTTTACTATCGGTTGACGCCAGAAGACGCAAGAAACAAGCCAGGTGCCTCCATCATGGGAACACCTGGTCTTCTCACAAGTTGCCTTTGGCATTTGAACTGGAAGCTGGAGGAGAGCCTAGATCAGGGGATCTCCAAACTCGACTTGAAATACTTTGTGGACTTCCAGCTTCCAGGATTCCCCCGGCCAGCCACAAATCTTAAAAAGTGTCCAAGTTTGGAGATCCTTTCCCCACCCTACCTTGACCAGATCATTTGTCTCCATGAGCCAATTCCCTGCCCTTGGAGAATTTGAGATGGTGGGAGAAGACATCTAAGTCTTCTATGTTGACGAGCATTAACTGCTTCGAAGCAGAAAAATTCCATCAAGTTTGTCGTCTGAAAAATCAGAGCTGCTCCTTAGCCTTATTGTGTCTCGTTCACACCTAATGTTTGAATGGGTGGTGTGGTCAGAAACACCCAAGATATTCTGGCCAGGATCTTGGAAATCGAAGCTTTGCTTCCTTTTTTTAATGTGCTTGCAACATCTGTGAGGCACATAAAACATGGATGGTTGGTTGATCTCATGCCATCAGGTGTGTTGTTTGATATTTGATTTTGCCACACCCTGTAGACACCTCTGCTCTTGAGTTTTGTCTGCAAAGAAGTAATTTTTCCAAGTCAACCATGGTTACAAGGGGCTAGGTGGTAAATTAGATAAAAATAGGGGGGGACCGTGATATATTTCTAGACTTATTTGTAATAGACCATTGGGTCATTGTTTCAGACATAGGACGTGTCCTTACCTAAACAGAGAAACAGAATGAGTAGAGGAGTTGGAGTAACTTCCAGCTACCTGCTAACTTCCCCAAAGAGTTTTCTTATGGAAAGCTGTCAGGGAGCATCAGAAATTTTCCTTCCTTCCTTCCTTCCTTCCTTCCTTCCTTCCTTCCTTCCTTCCTTCCTTCCTTCCTTCCTTCCTTCCTTCCTTCGCCTTCTTCCTCCTTCCTCCCTCCCTTCCTTCTTTCCTTCTCCTTCCTTCCTCTGCCTGCTTTCCTTCCTTCTTTGCCTTCTTCCCTTTGCCTTCCTTTGCCTTCCTTCCTCCCTTCCCCCTCCCTCCCTCTGCCTTCCCTTTCCTTCCTTCCCCTCCCTCCCTCCCTTTGATTTCATATGCTCTCTATAACCTGTGGCTTTGGGAAGCAATTAAACTTTGGAGCAAGAATTTACACCTTGCTTTACAACAGATAAACCCACCGTATCGCAACCTGGACCAAAGCATGTTTAGAGAAACCATGAAAGAACAATTCATATTTTTAAGTGTTAACAATTAGATCAGTCTCTCGCACTGTATTTGTAGAGAGCTGAAATAAGTGGATTGACAGATGTAAACAACAATTGCCTTTCATTTCCAAGTCTTGAAATGGTAATCATTTTGTTTTTTTCATTGTATATACACAATATATACAAAATATTGTATATATACAATGTAAACAGTGAAAAGCATTTCATTTTCACTGCGACAAAATCAAAAGTGTCAAACCTTTTGGAATCCCAGATAGGCTTTGTTATATTTGATGAGATTCCATGGTTGTTTTTTTCTCATAATAGTTCTTCACCATTTAGCAATTTTATAATGCAGTGTAAAATACATACTTGGCTGTAAACTCTATAGCTTCTACAATCCTGGGAACAACAGCATTTTAATGAGTCCAAACGAAGGTGTGTGAAAGTTGCTGTAGCATCGTCCCCATACTTGGCAAGACTAGAAAATCCATGATCCAGACTGGAAAATATCTCCCATTTCCAGGAAGAGATGAATAAGAGAATATCCCACCACCACGTTGCTCAAACTAAGATGTAGCCACATAAGACTCCAACGTAATGGTCAGATTTATCTGTGATGCCTAGATATAACCCTTAATTGTACTCATAATCAGATGATCAATTCCATCAGGATTGTGTAAAGCAAGTGGTTGCTTCCCGTGCCATTATCTTCGGTCCTCAAGGAAGAAGCAATTTGCTAGAGGTTGAGAAACCTTTCCTTCTACTTGGAGCTGTTCTTTAGAATGGCGGCTGTAAGTCTAGAATCTATAGACCTGAGATAGCCAACCTTGGCCACTTTATGAGCTGTGGACTTCAACTCCCAGAATTCCCCCCAGCCAACCAGCCAGCATTTCTGGCTGGCGTTCTGACCAATTCTTCACAGAATCATGAAGCTGACTTCTCGTCCCGACAAAAATCTCTTTTTATTTAGGCTAATGTGAATTCCTCTCATTCACATCCAACAAAATCCCAGCAAACAGTCTTTCAAGGGTGAATTACAACCCACAGACCTTATCAGGCTTGGAGAGCTGCCAGGCCGATAGCTTCCAAGTGCAATGCTGTACAATACTTGGCAAGGAGTCTCTGAGAATCATGAACAAATCTTCACACTAATTAAACAAACTGTCTCCTACAAACACCCCCCCCCCTTTCACTCCTCTTTATTCTCTATGGGAGGGACCATTCACCACCCACCTGTGCCTTTACTCCCAAGTCAACCCTTGTTCCTTAACTGTTCCCTTCTGGTAGCTCTGCGCATGCGCACATTGGGAACAGGCTCCAGCTGCTCTTCTGCCCCACTGATCTCCAACTCCGAAGGCAGCTGATAACTGTCGGATGGCCCTGGCCCCATTTCTGCCTCCGACACAGAGCCTTCCCCAGACTCCAGGATTGGCCCATGCTCCTCCCCAACCTCCTCACTGTCTGAGTTTGGCAGGCCACAACAGCTGGGGAATTCTGGGAATTGAAGTCCACAGGTCTTAAAAGTGGCCAAGGTTGGACACCATGTTGTAGATGTTCTAACCCTGTTGTACTTTTTATAACTTATCATTGGAACCGAGATAGGAATCGAAAGAAAAAGAGGCAGGTTTGAGCATTGCGTTAGCAAATCTCATTTGGTATTGCTTTAGTGAGGTTTTTTTCTACGACGCGTTGATGTGCTTAATTCAAATGGCAGGTACCTTCACACTACACACTGACAATGGGATCGCACGCAAGGTTACATAAAAATGGTTCATACATGACATTTATACACTGGAGCAATGCGGAACGCGTGCATTCTATCAAACACGTTTCACCAAAGGGTACGCCACTACAAAGGCCACACCGTAAGAGGAATGTGGCATTTTGAGGTAATTTTGTCACACACAACACGAAACAGCTAGAACAGACTGGCTACAGTTTTGAAAGAATTAGACATTTTTCTTTTTAGATATACACAGGCTTTCTTGTGGCTTTGAAATTCTGATTATTAGCCGATTTGATTTAGGAACAGATGTGAAGGTGAAATCCTCAAATTATGTTAAGATGCAAAAATGAACATTTGTTCCAAATAAAATTTGAAGGCGCCAAGGGAATTTTTTTTTTTAAATTAAGCTCTTCCCATTCCAATTGAACTGAAAATGAAAATGAGCTGAGCACAGCCTTGCAATCAATCAGGCTTCCAACTCTAACTCTAATCTCTCTTTTCCAAATCAGAATAGAGCTGGAAGGGACTTTGGAGGTCTTCTAGTCCAACCCCCTGCTCCAGCTGGACACCTTATACCAGTGGTAGCTAACCTTTTTGAGCTCCTGTGCCCAAAATTGTGTGTGCGCATGCATGCTCGCACCCATGTGCCAGCACCCAGAAGGCAATGCGCACGCCCCCTGCCCCCTACACATGCTTGCGCAATCCCCACCCACCCCCACCACCCCCTTACTTACACTGTGCCTCACAACTGATTTTCAGCCAGTTTGAGGCCTTTTTTGGCCTCCCAGAGGCTTGAGGAAGGCTTCTGCAGGCTTCTGCAGGCCAAAAACTAGCCCCATTTCATCACTTCCGGTATTTTCAGAAAAACAGGAAATGATGAAATGGGGCTAGTTTTCAGCCTGCAAAGCCTGCAGAAGCCTTCCTCAAGCCTTTGGGAGGCCAAAAACGGCCTCAAACCAGCCGAAAATCAGCTGTGAGGCACGCACATGTGCAGTGAGCTAAGTTTGCAGCTCATGTGCTGGCACAAATGGCTCTGCATGCCACAGGTTCACCATCACGGCCTTATACCATTGCAGTTACTTTAGGAGTGAGGGTCATTATATTATTCAACAAGAGGCTTGCACCGCAAAAGTATCTTCCTGTTTGAGATCATGCTCTTCCAATTTCTTTTTAAAAAAAAAACCCAAAATACCTCCCTAAAAGAAATACACACACACACACACACACACACACACACACCTTTGGGACTCCCAGTTTAATGTTTCTAATGTTATATTCAGAATGGCCTTCCTTGTGGATATTTTGACTGCCTTTTAGCTTTAATTCGTAAAGATGGTCTTTAAATCATCATCTCTTTTTAACGACCCCATAATCCCTTGCGGGGTGGAGTCTGGACAACTGAATGGAGCTAGCAGAGTATTTACTGGCTGGATGCCTTTCCTGTCGCCGATGCGGAGTTTTGTTCAGTTGATATATTCTCAGTGTGTCCAGAGAGGAAAGAAAGAAAAAGGTAAGAGAGAGGAAAGAGGAAGGGAAGGGAAGGGAACGGAAGGGAAGGGAAGGGAAGGAAGGAAGGAAGGAAGGAAGGAAGGAAGGAAGGAAGGAAGGAAGGAAAAGAAAGAAAGAGAAAGAAAGAGAAAGAAAGAAAAGAAAGACGTGACAGAGGGTTGGTTAAAAGCAAAATCATGACTGCACCTGATGAAATGAGGAGAGAAAATCTGCAGCGCAACGCATCCTTTCTCTTAACCTGGCTTTGATTGATTAATGCAGACCTAGCAGAATGGGAGAATAATTTAAGCGCCTTCTCAAGAAAAGCCATAAACACAAATATGGATTACTGGCAACTCTCCAAACAAAGCAGATTTCCCCCTACCCTGTGCTGCTCTTTTGGATATTTTTCAATTCCAGGGAAATGTTCCTACAGGTTGCCCTCCACTTACAACCATTCGCTTAGGGAGCATTCCGACGTTCCAACGGCACACCGAAAAAAGGGACTTCAGGACGGTTTTTCACACGACGGTTGCAACAGCACCCCTCCCCCCCAGGATCACACAATCCAAATTCAAATGCTTGGGCAACTGCCTCGTATTTATGAATGGTTGCAGTCAGAAGTATGAGGACTGCCATCATCACAAAGATGAGTCACTTGCCAAGGGTCTGATCACATGACCATGGGGATGCTGCAAAGATCATAGGCATGAAAAACGGTCATAAGTTGCTTTTTTCCAGTACCATTGTAATTTCGTTGTCACTAAATGTAACAATAAGTCGAAGATTACTTGTAGTCCCTTCTCTGTTTGCAAGATGAGTGTTTAAACCAGGCTTTTCACCATCTGGCATCAATGACAGCACAACCACACTCTAGGGAAGGCGATGGGAACCACAGACCAGCCCATCTGGCTGCAGGAGTCAATTTTTACGCACCGCCCTTGGACACAAAACTCAATTTTCAACATGCTTTGGGTCCTTAATTCACATTAAAAACAGAACACCAAACATCCAATCGCTTGTGTTTCGCTGGCATCCCTGTCTGGATCACCGTTCCTTCCCGCCATCAGTCTCCAGAGCCATCGTGGATACCTCTGCCGAAGAGGTCCTCGTGGCAACTGTGTTGGTCAATCCCATCATAGTAAATGTTCCCGTTGTGCAGGAATGTCCCCACCGCCCTTCCTTGCCGGGCGTGTCCCACCGCATCACTGAAAACCTTGTTGATCTGTTCTTCGGAAGGCATCCACCAATCCGGGTTAGAGGTGCAATGCATCCGGATGAATTCTGTGAAGAAATCAGCAGGTGAGTTCCAGTGGTATTGAACCCATGGGTCTATGACAACTCAACATGGCCAACTAGTCACAGCCAACTTGTCATGGCCAAATTGCCATGGCCAACTTGTCATGGCCAAATTGCCATGGCCAACTTGTCATGGCCAAGTTGCCATGGTCAACTCATTGCAGGACAACTCATTGCAAGACAACATGCTGCGGGACAAGAGTTACACTACTATCAAAGAAAATAGTGGAATAGAATCATGGAAGAAAGGAGCAATGCAAAAGAAGGGACCAAAAGAAAGGTGAATGGCAAGAATTAAAATAATTCTTTATTTACCAAAAAGAATTAAATGGAATTTTTAAAGTTGTCCCACGGCGAGTTGGCCGTGCTGAGTTGTCCTTCGGCAGGTTGGCCATGGCGATTTGGCCACACTGTGTTGGCTGTGACCAGTTGTCCCATTTTGTGAAGAAGTGGTCTTGTGAACTGGGCCAGCGGCGGAAGTATGGACAATGGGCATGCAGCTTCTCAACAGGTCAATAACCTGGCAAGATACCACCTTACAAGTTTGATTTTTTGTTGGCAGCCTTGCGGGGAAAGTACTCCCCAACCAGAGCACAAAATGGAGCAGATTTTGTAAGGTGGTCAAACCGCCTGGAGTGCCAAGCAAAATGGATCGTTGGAAGGAAAACTTGTTGGGATGCAATGCATGGAACGTGGAAGGATATCTACATCCAATGAGCCAAGAAGGGGTTTGGAAAGTTAGATATGGACAACTGTTTATCTTATGCTTAAACATAGAAACAAATCTCAGCACTCAAAGAACATCTATGTTCTTGTTTCCTACCACAATTGGATTTTGTGCAATTTATCCTGGTGGAGATTTTGTGTGTGGGGGGGAACAATGGAGAAATGATGCTACTGAAGATATTTAGAAGTCTCAAAAATGATTTGGGGATGGCTCCAGGGCCAGCCCAGCTGCTTGCAAAGGAATTAAAAAGAACTACTTCTATGTAGCTAAATGCTGACTTTCTGTCCCATATGTTGTGTTTTTCTAAGTTTGTAGCATGGACACAACCTCGGCTCTTCAACAGAAGAAATGGCCTTGGAGAGATAGTTTGATTCAGAAGCCCAGTGGAAGAACTTCCAAGGACAAATTCATTTCTCTTTGAACCGAAAGCTTAAATTTGGAGAACATCCATCCTGTCACACGACTGGACTTGATCTCACGTTGGATCAATGTCATGCTTTCCACGCTGGAGAGCCAGGTGCATTTGTTCAGAATTGCACAAGGATCTAACCCAACACAGAGGTCTGTGTTAAGATTGAAGCTTTGAAAATGTGGATCAAGGGCTCTTCTATTTCTATCAAAGCTCTCTTAACAATAATATCCTGCTATAAATAAAAGTCCAGTTTTAGAAAGGAGTCCCTGCACGTCATGAGTAGCTATGTGCATTTATTGTAGTGCAAATTACTGAGCAAGGAGATTCCTTTTTTCCTCCTGAAATATGAATAACTATTGAGTTTGTGATAATAGCGTTTGGTGCTTTTCAAACCTTTCATCTACACGGATGCTTCGTGCATTATTTTGACTATGAAACAAGACTGGCAGACTAGGCAACCTGGTTTGTACTACAGAGGTAAACAGGGTTGAGTTTGGACAGGAGCCAGACAGAAGATCTCCAGAGCTATAGAAGAGTTTCAGAAGAAACGAAGAAGGAAGAAAATAGAAGACAATGGCAAACCACTTTGGTACCAACAGCCAAGAAAACCAGATGGACATGTCCAAGAAGCCATCAAGACTCAAGCTGGCTTGAAGGAGGTGTGTAACCTTTTAGTAGGCTGTGACAGATCTTAGGACAGTGATGGTGAACCTTTTTGTTGTGGTGTGCCGAAAGCATGTGCACATGCAATAGCGCATGTATGTGCATGCCGGCACCCACAATGCAACGCCCCCTGCCCACCTTGTGCATGTGTGCATAACACCCCCTGCCTCCTTACCTGCACTGCTCATGTGCATGCCTCTCAGCTGATTTTCGGTCCATTTGAAGCCTTTTTTTGGCCTCCCAGAGGCTCGAGGGAAGCCTCTGCAGCCTTTGGAGGCCGAAAAATGGGCCTGTTTCGGCACTTCTGATTCCGACACTTCTGGCATTTCCGGAAGGCCTGTTTTTCGGCCTCCCAAGGCTGCAGAGGCTTCCCTTGAGCCTCTGGGCGGCCAAAAAAGGCCTCAAATGGGCCGAAAATCAGCTGGGAGGCATGTGCATGCTCAGTGCAGGTAAGTTTGTCTGGGGCTCATGTGCCCACACAAATGGCTCTGTGTGCCACCTGTGGCACGTGTGCCATAGGTTCACCATCATGGTCTTAGGATGTGTGGAGGGCAATAGGCTCATTGGGGAATGAGTGTGTGAGGTGTCACTGATTGGTCCAGGACAGGAGTTGGCAACCTGTGGCTCTGGAGCCATATGTGGCTCTTTCATCCCTCTGTTGCGGCTCTCTGTCACCACTCGGCTCCACAATTGATAAGGCTTTTGGTTATGACAGGTGGAGGAAAAAGGATGCTGCGGTAGGAGGAGACTCTATGGTGGGGAAACTGGACTTCTGGTCAGCAAAAGAAAAAGGATGTTGTGCTAAGAGGAGACTCTATGGTGGGGAACTGGACTTCCGGTCAGTTCCAGAATTGAACCGGGGCTTCCGGTTAGGACCTTTGTGGCTCTTTGAGTGTTTAAGGTTGCCAACCCCTGGTCCAGGAAGACCTCATTGGGATCTAGCAAAAGCAACTCAGGAGAAGACATCACTCTCTTTAGACTTGAACTTTAGATGGAAAGGAGATTCCCATTGTCTATTGTGGATCTCCTGAGGGTTTCCTCAACCCTCAGGTTGAGACCTGCTCGGAGGAAAGGATCCAAAGAAAGGTGGCATCTCTGTCGCTTTCTCTGGAAAAGGCGACTCCATCTAAGCTCCAGGACTTCCCCCCAAAGAAGACCCTCCCTTCTCTACCGCACGTCTAATGTGGTGAAATGAGATTGTGCATGGTGGACATTGAGTGAAAACATGCAGTACCTCTGAGACATGTTACTTTCACTGGATCCAGAGGGCGTCTTTCAGGACCAGTGTCTCCTGACTGCACTGACCTTTTTCGTTTCCCAAGGCCGCACGAGTACTTAAGCTCATCGGTTGTGAAGACAAATCTGATGAGGTACCGAAGGAGACGCCGCCCGTCTTTCTTGGAGGAGTTGACAGCCTCGTCCCACTGTTTGCTAGTGATGAAGACGGGGTAATTGTTCAGCAATTGCTTGCTCCCCTAAGAACGACAGAACAACAGAATAGAATAACAGAAGAATATAACAGAATTAAAAACAGAATAAGAGAGTAGCGGAATAACAGAACAGAATAAGAAGAATAACAGGAGAAAAAGAGAATAACAGAACAACAAACAGAATAACAACAGAATAACATCATGAACAGAATAACAGAACAGAATAACAGAATAGCAGAATAACACAATAACAGTATAGACTAAAGACTGGAATAGCAGAATAATACAACACAATAATAGAATAAAATAATAGAACAACAGAATAACAGTATAGACTAAAGACTGGAATAACAGAATAACACAACACAATAATAGAATGAAATAATAGAATAACAGAATAACAACAGAATAGCAAAATATCAGAATAACAATAATAGAATAACAGAAGAATAACAGAATAACAGAGAATAGCAGAATAAAAGAATAAAATAAGAATAACTGAAGAATAATAGAATAAGAACAACAAATAACAGAATACACAATAGAATAACATCATTAACAGAATAACAGAACAGAATAATAGAATAGCAGAATAACAGAATAGGATAAGAGAATAACATAATAGAATAACAATAGCACAATAACAGAATAGAATAACAGAATAACAGAACAACAGAGTAGAATAGCAGAATAACAGAATAACAGAATAGGATAAGAGAATAACAATAGAATAACAATAGCACAACAACAGAATAGAATAGCAGAATAACACAATAACGGATTAGGATAAAAGAATAACACAACAGAATAACAGAATAGCACAATAACAATAGAATAATAGAATAACAATAGAATAACAGAATAACAACAGAATATCAAAATATCAGAATAACAACAGAATAACAGAACAGCAGAACAACAGAACAGCAGAGTAACACTGTAAAATAACAGAATAACAGAACAGGATACCAATAACGAGTTGGAAGGGACCTTGGAGGTCTTCTAGTCTAACCCCCTGCTCGAGCATAAACCCCATAACAACCAGCATTCCCAGGTGGTCAGGGGGAAAAGGAAAAAGAGAAAGAAGTTGGAGTTCAAATGCCAGATACGCAAAAGTAAAAACAAGGCCATTGTCAAATGCAGTAGACAAATTTGTAATCCAAACTGACAGCCAGGAGCGAGGGATTATTCATCTTAATAACACTGTAAACAAAGCAAAATGCAATTTGCATTTTGTCAAACAGGAAGAGTGAGATAGAATGGGAACACCTTGGAAACAGAAGGTGCTATTTATAATGTGCTTTTGCAGGTGAGCTAAAGAGTGCCAAGATTCAGGGATCGAAAAAACGAGTGAAGCATCATATTTTCCATTCATTGATTAAAAGGTGTAAAAAAACGCCTTTGGAACGGTGTGAATCCAACAGGCCTTTTCAGGCAAATGGCAAACATTTACTCCAGAAATTATTCTTTTAACAAACCTATTTACATAAAATTGGTGCGGTTCCTTTTGCGTTGTGCTCTTAAGAGCCACAGCAGTTACATTGCACTACAGCCAGTAAATAAGAGTTGAAAGGGTTGGATCCAAACTGCATGGTTATTAATGATTTTGCACGCATGCATACAGCATAATTATCCTAAGCAGACCAAAAGACCCAGCAGCCCCAGGAGAAAGGGGAAAAAAAGAGTTATCCACCACATACAATGTAAGGACTGCAATGACAACCACTGTGTAAAACAAACAGGCGGAAGGCTGGCTGAATGCATCCATGAACGTCAACTGGCAGTCGGAAGGCATGAATGAAAATTATTTAATTGCACAACGTCTAGACAGACTTAACCATAGTTTCAATTGGGGAAAATGGAACCATTCTAAACTGGGCCAAGTCCAAAAATGCCAGGGAATTTCTAGAAGTCTGGCAAATCGGCGAACAATAGATACGTAAACATAAACAACATTACAGATTACAAATTAACAGAGTTGGAAGGGAACTTGTGGGTCATTTAGTCCAGCCGCCTGCCCAGAAATGGCATAGAGTCTCCCGCTTGGGTGGTGGGTTGGACTAGATGACCGATAAGGTCCCTTCTGACTCTGATTATCTGTTATCTGTTATCTGACTACCCTACACCATTTCTGACCAATAGCAGTCCAGTCTCTTCTTGAATGCTTCCAGTGATGAAGTTCCCACAACTTCCGAAGGCAACTTCTGTTCCTTTGGTTGATTGTTCTCATGGTCAGGAAATTTCTCTTAATTTCCAGGTTGAATCTCTCCTTGTGCAGTTTCCATCCATTATTATTCCTTGTTTGGCCTTCAGATGCTTTGGAAAATAGCCTGACCCCCTCCTTTCTGGGGCAGCCCCTCAAATATTGGAAGACTGCTATCCTGTCTCCCCTGGTCCTTCTCTTCACTAGAAGAGAACACTAGAACATCTGTAGACTATGCAGAAGAAACAATCAACCAGCCCAAAAGAGAACAAAAAAAGACTCCAGAATTTCTCCACCAGGAATCAGCATAGATTTAACTCCAAGGTTAACATCAGATCAACAATCAAGTCAACAAGAATCAAGAAACTGCCAAAGAGCCATCAGTAAACAGCCCAACTAAAAAGTTCTCTAAGCCCATCCCTACCAACACAGACAGGGCAAGCTACCAGAATATAAACTTAGAGCAAACTGCACTCCTGACTAGCACTGATGATGTTACCTAGTTGGGTCATGAAAGAAAACCAGCAAACTCAGAGAGTACCAAGGGCCTCCTCATTTCAACCCCAAGCTATTCTCCTTTATTGATATAGTATAATTACCTTGGTGAATGTTATCACAACTGTCGGGGATAATTGCTCCCTGTTTTCCTGGTGAACGTAGCTACAACCACCCAACTCTGAATAGTCTTGTTTTATTCAATGAGCATAGAACTTAGAATAATAGGGATGGAAGGGACCTTGGAGGTCTTCTAGTCAACCCCCTGCTCGAGCAGAAGACTTTATTGCTTTCTTATTTTTATAAACAACTCGAGGCGGCCAATGCACCTATGGCAAATATATTTAATTTATGCGATAAACGAATTAGATAAATGTCTTGTTATTTAGCTAACTTATACGCAGGCCATCTCACCAGAACCGACTCTAAGCAGCTTATGGACATTCAATTAAAATGCACACTCAAATATTGAAATAACAAGGAAGGACTGTGCATTTAAACTTTGATCAATATATAAAAGCGAAATACCCCTCATGCATCATCACAAAATCTCCAGAAATGTAAAGCCTACAGACTTGAAATTTGGCACTTATGTTCCTCTTGGCTTCTAGGGGCTCACTAAGAAAGGATTTTTCGAAATGACCATCAGAGCATTTCAAGTATGTCCTATATTATTATTATTAACACGCTCTGGTGCTAAGGAGTTCTACTCCCCTTCCCCACCTGAAAAGAAATCTCTTCCAAAGGCAAAACACAAACAGAGGAGAGGAGTTTCAGTTTTAGTTTCACAGCACCAATCAGCTTTAGTATAGAACAGTTGAGCTAAACCATGCCCAAGCTCCTTGCTGTCTCCTTCCTTGCTCACACAGCAAATACTGCTTCAGTTTCCAAACAGGCCTCAACTCTCTCACACACTGACAGGACGCTAGCCAGATGAATACCAATGGATGCTGGTAGGCAGAGGCACATTTTTTTTTCTTATTTTCCTCCCCCAAATCTAAGCCCATCACAGTTTTGTAGCGAAGCTAGTAAACTAATAAAGGCTGTCCTATCTATATATCATGCTTTGGAAGCCTGGCTCATAAAAGTCCCCTTAAATTCTTCCTGAATTTAGCCTGGGTGAAACTGGTCTTGAGGTTAGCACAAGATTTAGGTCAAATTGTCAACAGAGAAGTTAGTTTAGCAGCAATATAAATGTTATTGTCTGTCTCTCTGTATCCATCCTATATATATATGATCCATCCTATCTCTCTCTCTCTTCCTTCCTCCCTCCCTTCCTCTGTCTCTCTCTGTATCCATCCTATATATATGATCCATCCTATCTCTCTCCCTCCCTCCTTTTCTCCCTCCCTCCTTCCCTCCCATCTTGTTTTGAGCTCAATTATTGTTTAATATATGCACAGCAACCTCATTAACACTTAACACAACACTGCACCTCCCACAGAATAGCACAGGTTCTGGTAAGCAACATCCTTTGGAGTTTTGCAACAGTATGCCATCCACGATGCGCTCAGCCCAAAGAAGAATGATGCTAGCTAAAGGGTCAAAGGCTTGCAAAAGAGAAGAAGGGCCTTTTTGAACATAAGCATGCACGCTGCTTAATGTGAAGGTTTAACAGAGTTGGAAGGGACCTTGTGGGTCATCTAGTCCAACCCCTACTCAAGCAGGAGACCCTTCACCATTCCTGACAGGTGGCACTCCAGTTAAGCCTCCAGGGATACCCATGAGAAATAAGAAGGTGGATTCACCTTTGTTTAAAGAAGTGAAACTCATCCATCAAGGACCGACTCATTTTTTCAGAGAGCTCATATGGACCAAGCCTGTCCACTGGTGCCCCCCTCTTATCCCCATGGAGACCTACCTCTGCTGGCTGCTCCACCACCTGAGGCATCATCAGTTGATTGTGATGCTGAAGGACCATCTTCAAATAGTCTAAAACAGTTTGGCAGGGCACTGCAAAAAACAAGGGACGTTCCCATGATCACACCCGTGCTTATTACATGAAGAACAAAACTTAGTAAAGCTGGGGTCCCCAATCCCAAAGGAAGGAAGGAAGGAAGGAATTATAAATGGGAGGTGGAAGGAAGGAAGGAAGGAAGGAAGGAAGGAAGGAAGGAAGGAAGGAAGGAAGGAAGGAGAGATGGAGGGAGAAGGGAAGAGAATGGAAGGGAAAGGGAAGAGAAGGAAGGAAGGAGAGATGGGAAGGTTAAGGGAAGGGAAAGGAAAGGGAGGAGAAGGAAGGAAAGAAGGAATTAGAGATGGGAGTTGGAAGGAAGGAGAGATGGAGGGTGAAGGGAAGAGAAGGGAAAGAGGAGAAGGAAGGAAGGAAATAGTGAGGGAGAGTTATGGAAGTGGCTCACTTAACAACTGTGGCAAGAAGGGTGGGTGCAACTCACTTCACCATTGTCTGGCTTAGCAATGGAAGTCTGGGGGCTCCACTGCAGTCGTGTGTCGAGGAGTATCTGTACAGGTAGTCCTCAACTTATGACCACCATTGAGCCTTTGTCGCTAAGTGAAATATTTGTTAAGTGAATTTCTTCCCATGTGTCGACCTTTCTCCCCATAGTTGTTAAGTGGATCAATGCAGTTGTTAAATCAGAACACGGCTGTTAAGCAAACCCAGATTTCCCCATTGACTGCCTGTCAGAAGGTCGGCAAAAGGGGGAATCGCCGCAATCATCATAAATGTGAGACCATCCCCAAGTGTCTCAATTTTGATCCCGTGACCGTGAGGATGCTGCAACAGCCATGTGATAAACGGCCATAACTTCATGGTAACTTTGAACAACCACCAAGTCAGCTGTTGTAAGTTGAGGACTGCCTGTGTAGCTGCATTGCTTCACTCTATTCCCCCTTCTACTCCTCCCTTGGATCCGAAAAGGCTTCAGGGAGTCCTTCAATCAGGGGGTGGGCTCCAAAAATGTTAGCAACCAGTTCTCTGTCTGGTTGCTGGGTGTCATGTCAGCCTCCTGCACTACCACGGCAGGGGCGGGGGGAGTTTTTGTCCTTCCCAGACTCCGGAGGCTTTGCTTGGGCCTCCAGGAGGACAAAAATGGCCTCCCCGGACCCCAGAGGCTCTCTGAAGGCTGGAAACAGGCCAGTGGTGGGATTCAAATAATTTAACAACAGGTTCTCTGCCCTAATGACCAGCTGGGTAGGCATGGCTGGGTGGACATGTGACTGGATGGGCATGGCCAACTTGACATCTGACTGTCATTCATCTTGGTTCCTTCTCAAAAGCTTTTTTCTGGCAGTTCTGCTTTGTTATTCAATTATTTCTTCAAAGTGCTGATCATTGCATCCTGGCTGGAAGAACTCCAACAGGGGAGTATTTCCTCCAACAGTAGCATAAAAAGCTTAAAACAACCCTTCCCCTTTAAGAAAATCAAGCCTCAGCAAAATGCCAGCAAAGGAAAAAAAAAACCTCTGGAGCTCAGGCGATAGTAAGTCTGGGTGTGCTGCCAAGAACCTTTAGCTGTTTAAGGGTTAACCAGGAGGCAGTTTCTGTAAGCAGGTCAATAAAGATTAGGCTAGAAACAACACCAGAATGTTTCCTTCCTGCCTTCCTTACAGGATTAGCCCTGTAAACTGAAAAAAAACAAAAGGAGATTTCTTCCAACAACTGGTTCTCTGAACTGCTCAGAAAGTTAACAACCAGTTCTCACAAATAAGTGTGAACTGTTTGAATCCCACCACTGAAACAGGCCCATTTCCATTGATCACCTGAAGGTGCTTCATCCTATCCAGAAATCTCAAGTCAATTGTGTTCATTTTTTACCTGGAATGCTCTCCAACTTTCTCCGGAGTTCTTCATTTTCTTGTTGCAACGAAATGACCTCCTGCTCCAACTCCTGGCATCGAGGGCAGTAGCCTTCCTCCTCTTCCTCCTCCTCCTCTGGAAGCGTGGAAGATGATGGGTGGCCGTGGGATTCCGATGTCGCTGGAGAAGCCCATCCTCCCAACGTGTGAACCGGAGAGGTGGAGAGAGGCTCCATGTCGGCCAAAGGGCCAAAATCCCCAGCTGAGGAGGCATGGTTTTGCATAGCAAAACCTCCGGAAAGCAAATAGTTCTGGAGGGAATCGGTGAAGACCCTCAGGAAAGCCGACGTCTGCTGCTTCTTCTGCATGTACTGCAATTCCAGGTCAAAGTTTTCAGAGGTCTGGCTGTGGGCCATTTTGCCAAGCTGGCAGTGCTCCGGCCTCTCGTTAAAAGCTGGGCTCTCTTGTTTCACGCAGGAAGGCAGCGGCGCAGGGCGGGGGTTATCCAGGAGTTTCCCGCCACAGTTTAGAAGACTGAGGACTCGGCTGCACTGCTGGGCAAAAGCATCCAAAATCAAACGGCTCTCTAAAAGAGAAAAGGGAGATGTCAATGCCAGCATCCAAACCGGGATCGCGGAATGTTGCAAAAGCCGTCGCAATAGCATTTGGACTTCTATGCCACTTCACGGTACTTCACAGCCCTCTCTATGCCGTTTACAGAGGCACCGCCTTGCCCACAACAAGCTGGGTCCTCATTTTATTGACTTTGGAAGGACGGAAGGCTGAGTCAACCCTGAGCTGGTCAGGATCAAACTGCTGGCAGTTGGCAGAATTAGCCTGCAATACTGCATTCTAACCACTGCACGAAGGAAAGGGAAGGGAAGGGAAGAAATGAAATGAAATGAAATGAACAGGAAGGAAATGAAAACTAAAAGAAAGGAAGGAAGGAAAGAAAGAATGAAAAGGAAGGAAATATCAATGAAAAGGAAGATAGGAGGAGGAGAGAAAGAGGGAGGAAGTAAAGAAAGGGAAGAAGAAGGAAGGAAAGAATGAAAAGGAAGGAAAAGTAAATGAAAAGGAAGGAGGGAGGGAAAGTGGAGGGAGGAAGGAAAGAAGGGAAGGAAGGAAAGAAAGAAAGAATGAAAAGAGAGGAAATGTAAATGAAAAGGAAGGAAGGAGAGGGGAAGGAAGAGAATGGGAGAAGAAAAAGAAAGGAGAAAGGAAGAAAGAAAGAATGAAAGGAAGGAAATGTAAATGAAAAGGAAGGAAGGAGGGAGGGAGGGAGTAAAGAAAGGAAGGAAGGTCTAGCAATAGCCCTTAGACTTATATACCACTTCACAGTGCTTTGCAGCTCTCTCTAAGCCGTTTATAGAGTCAGCCTCTTGCCCCCAACAATCTGGGTCCTCATTTGGGGAAAGGAGGAGCTTGGGAACTTTGGTGCCCTCTTGAGCATGGTGGTTTACTTGCAGATGTTTCATGACCCAACTACATAACAGCATCAGTGCTATGAATGAAGAAGGAATAAAGGAGGGGCAGGAGGACCATGAAATCTTTAGTGTACTCTTGAGTTTGGTGGGTTTTTTTCCTGCAGACGTTTTGTGACCCAACTAGTTAACATCATCCGCACTACACAGGGCAATTTCCACCCCATTCCCCCTCACAGCACTGACGGCGATACCTAGCTGGATCGTGAAACGTCTGCCAGAAACCCACCAACCTCAGAGAGAGCATCAAGGATCCCACGGAAAATAAGCTTTCATGGAAATCATGGCTCTAAGGAAAAACACCCAGTGGTGGGATTCAGCCGGTTCCCACCGGTTCACCAGAACCAGTTGTTAACTTTCTGAGCAGTTTGGTGAACTGGTTGTTGGAAGAAATCATCAGGGCAGAGAACCGGTGGTTCAATTATTTGAATCCCACCACTGAAAACACCCCAAACAGCAGATGCGTGTGCACACACACACACACCACCTATATCTCCTCTCCCCCCCACACTCATTGACTGTGAGAAAATCACAAAACACAACTGGAGAAAGTAAACAAGAGCTTTATTTTTAAGCTTTTGCAAAAGAGAATTCTGCTAGCAGAAAACACTTTCTCCAGGAAAGCTGGGATTTTATATACAAGTTCAAATATGCAGTCTCTGCACCTTTCCTGGGTTCACAATCTATCCAACTACGTATCTCCCTGCACCACATCCATAGCATACCACCTGTTTCCCTTTCTTTGGAAACCACCCTTGTCCTCATGGCATCTTCCTGTTAAAGTTCTTCTGAGCACAATGGATCATTAACCAGTTTCTGTTCAGGTCAGAATGACCCTAGCATCTCTTACATTAATTCTCAAGCCAAAAATGTATGAACCCCCACTCCAGCCAAGGAACATGACATTTTACTTTAGAACATAACAACATAACAAGTTACAAAACATAATTTGTTTGTTAGAGACAGTTTTATATAACCAATAATCATTCTAGAAGGTCACATCTTAAACAAAAATGGAGTCCCTTTGGTTCTATGCTTTCTTAGGTGTAACAGGCAAATATATATTTTATTCCCACATATAACACTGACACAAAGGACTCCGCAAGCATTCTGATTAAACGATAAGAGAGTCATGAAAATTTAAATGGCAGCTCCAGCTTTGATGCCGCGTTGCCTTCCCCTCATTATTCCCTATTTAGCTTTTGAAAAAATACCAGCAGATGATATTGATTGGAACTTTGTAATTCAAATCCGCATGCCGTTTTTTTGTGTTTTTTTTCCCTTCATTCCTTTTAATCCTATAATCAGATCTGAGACCTGAAGCTGTATGCACCCTCTGCATTTTAATCAGGATTATCCTAACTTGGCAGGAATCCGTTCTCCCTTTGTCTCCTCTCTTTATCTGCTCCATCCAGTTAATGAAGCTGAGATAGGAACAGAGGTTTGAAATATTGTATGCCCTCGGCTGAGTATTACGAATTTTTTTTTCTCCCCTATGAAAGATCACTTCTGGCACTGCAAATAAAGATAGAAACAACTTCTTGCATTAACAGAATCAAAAAAATAAAAAATCCAGAGGAGACAAAACACCAAACTAGAAATAAATGCTGTTGCCATGTGGATTGTTTTTTTCTTTTTATTTCCCCCCCTTCCCCCATTATGTATCTGTTATGAATGATAATGATATAATTTAGAGGGGCAGATGGATCCGCGAAAGAAGGCAGGGAGAAAGATTATTTATTATTGATCCAGTTCGTAGTTTATATGGTGTGGTGCAATTTGCATAAACCGTACGGGCTGCAAGACAGGAAGAAAGACAGATCCAAGGAAAAGATAAGCATATTTTAATATAAACGGGTTGATGGCTTTCCCGTCATTACCAAAATCGAGAAACGCACTGATTTTTGGGGGTGTTTTTGCTGAGCATCTAAACAGAAGCTTTTACAAGTGTGGCTCTGAAAGGATAAGGACTAGAGCCTTAAAGAATCATTGAAATGGTACAGCTAGCTGGGGAATTCTGGGAGTTGAAGTCCATGTTGCTGCTGCTTCTCCTCCTCCTCCTTCTTCTTCCTCCTCTTCTTCTTCTCCTCCTCTTCTCCTCCTCTTCCTTTTCCTCCTCCTCCTTCCTCTTCTTCTTCTCCTCTTGCTCTTTCCTCCTCCTCCTCCTCCCTCCTCCTCCTTTTCCTTCTCCTCCTCCTCCTCCTTTGAATATATGTTTTATTGATACATTTTCCTTTTAAAGAGCATTAAAAAATTCCACGTCTATCTGAACAAGCGTGTTGTCAGGGGGCAATTCATTTGAAGTAAAGGTATACAAACCATAAGCAAAGTCATCCTAATAATCGTAATAAACCCACCCCAACCTAATTCTGGGAGTTGACGTCCATGCTTCTGAAAGGTGCCAAGATTGGGATGCCCTGTACTAAAGGATAAGGGGCCAGCCATAATCTCTCAGCCCAACCCACTCCATGTGTGTTTGTGTTTGTGTGTTTGTGTGTTAGGTTACTCTGAGTTATTGGTGTGAACTGTTTTACCCAGAGCCAAGCTACTGATTCTCATCATTTGTCTTCCCTGGTGTGTATTTTTTTTTCCTTTTTCTTTTGCACCAGATCTGAATACGGGATACTTTGCATGCAAAGCATGACACGGCCACTAAGTAGAGCGAGAGAGAGAGAAAGAGAGAGAGAGAGAGAGAGTCTTTTCTTTGCTCTTCAGCCCTTCCCCATCTCCAGGCAGACAATCCAGATGACAAAGCACTAAATTTGAATTGTCACCAGGGACTCAGGATCGCTATTGATATCCCGGAGTCGCTGGGCTGATCAGATGGAGAAGAACATGTGATGCGTTATCGCAAAAAATATGCAAGGCTTGATGGATCTCCGTGCAGAAAGTGAATGCAGCAAATCAAGGAGAAAGTCACCCCAATTGTTATGATGTATTGTGTAGTAGTGCTACAGCCAGGGCAAAAAGCTATTTTGGGCTTTTTTTTCTTCCATCCTACAGACAATAGGAGGGAGGGAGAGAGATTCGGGATCACCTCTTGCCCCTCGATAGCTCTTTGACCAATAGGGTGAATCAACTGAAAATATTGAGAATTTATCGCCCTCCCTGGTCCCCTGTCACAATCAGAATTGGAGGCTGGCTTCTTGATGTAAGTCCTGGGCAAATAGAGGATATAAATATGAAGGAACCCTATAAAGTGTGTATCATGGAATCGACAACACTGTTGTGGCCTGTCGGATGCCGGCCCTCCATCAGATGGATCAGAGGAGGAAGAGGAGGAGGAGGTGGGAGTCAGTATCAAGGCAGCCTGGGAGCTGGGGGGGAAGAGGAAATGGAGATGGAAGAGAGAGAGAGAGAGACAGAGAGACAGAGAGACAGAGAGATGACAGAGAGAGAGACAGAGAAACAGTGACAGAGACAGAGAGACAGTGACAGAGAGACAGAAAGAGAGAAACAGAGACAGACAGACAGACAGACACACACACACAGAGAGAGAGAGAGAGAGAGAGAGAGAGAGAGATGGAGCCTGAGCCATCCATCAGCCCTCAGATGGAGAGTCAACAGCTGCCAGGTCTGTAGGTGGCTGATGAGGAAGAGGAAGAACAGCTGGGCCCAGTGCCTGACATGCAGATGAACAGAAGGCAGAGGAGAGGAGAGCATTGGAAATCTATGGGTTGGTCCTTGGGACAAAAGAGCCATTGCTGCTAGTGAGGCCCCACCCTAGCTTTGGAGAATAAAAGGCAGGGGACGTAGATGAATAGGTGTGGCAGACAACTATTCATCTCCCTGCCAGACAGACTTGTTAGCCTGTGGTGTGTGGTGTGTGTGTGTGTGTGTGAGAGAGAGAGAGAGAGAGAGAGAGAAAGGGGGGGGGCAGAGCCTGGGCCATTCATCAGCCCTCAGATGGAGAGTCAATAGCCCCCTGGTCTGGAGGTGGATGATGAGGAAGAGGAGGAACAGCTGGGTCCAGTGCCTGATGTGCAGATGCACAGAAGGCAGAGGAGAGCAGAGCAGAGGAAATCTATAGGCTGGTCCTTGGGATGGAAGAGCCACCGCTGCTAGTGAAGCCCCAGCCTAGCTCTGGGGATAAAAGGCAGGGGCGGAGATGAATAGATGTGGTAGACTAGATAGCCTTCATTGAGAGAGAAACTTCTTTGCCAGGGCTGCTGGGGCTCCTTAATAAAGAAACATTTGAGTTAACTTGAGAGAGTTTGTCATGTTTGGGGCGCTGGGTCAGAACACACACAATCTGTAGCCTTAGATGAAAAGCTAAGTACAATCTATTGGGGTGGATGTTGGAGGAACTGGATCTCCAAGTCAATTTCTGTTCCAAAGGCTGCAGGGAGCCAGGATGAGGGGTGGGATTCAAATTAGGTAAGGATGGGAGATGAACCATAGGGTGGAAGTGGAGGTGAACCAGATGGGAATCAGAATACCACTGTTCTCATTTCTAACCTGCTCTGAAGGCAGGACCAGAAGCAATGGATGGAAATCAATCAAGGAGAGAAGCAATTTAGAACTTAGGAGAAACTTCCTGACAGTGAGAACAATTTATCAGGGGAACAACTTGCCTCCAGAAGTTGTGGGTGCTCCATCACTGGAGGCTTTTAAGAAGAGACTGGACAACTATTTGTCTGAAATGGGATAGGGTTTCCTGCTTGAGAGGAGGGTTGGACTAGAAGGCCTTCAATGTCTCTTCCCACCCGTTATTCTGTTTTTCCATTCTATCCTTAAGTCTTTGCCAAAATCACACATTTTAAGGCACAACCTTGGCTGTTGTTCAAAGTTTACCTCTTCTTAGGAAACTTGGATTTCCAGTTCCATCTGGAAGTTCTATCAAGCCAAGCCAAGCCAAGCCACAACACCACAATTAATTGGACTGCAACTAATTGCCCTAAATCAGGGGATGTCCAACCATGGCAATAACAGTAGGCATTTCAACGTTCAGCTGAAGGGCTGATCTTGTTTTCCAAAATCCCTCTACGTGTTTCTTGCCACGCATTTTTCAATATCTTAATATTGTGGTTCACTGGCAGCCGGTGCAAATGGCAGCGGAATTGGACAGTGGGGAAGAACGGGGACCGGTCCGGGAGTCTGGAGAGGACGAGGGTCCTGCATCCAATGTGGAGATGGAGCCAGGACTATCTGGGAGTGGGGTGCTGCCTCCAGAGCCTCTGGAGTCTGGCAACAGCGAGGCAGAGGAACCAGGGGAGCCTGTTCCCAGTGTGCATTTGCACAGAGCTGCTAGAAGGTGAGAGCAGCTGAAACAGAAGGGGCAACTTGGGAGTAAGACTGGGAGGTGATTGCCCCTCCCCTAAAGATATAAAGGACAGGCAAAGGTGAAGAAACCTTTGCAGGAAGCAAAGTTGTTTGTTCTGTTTGGATTCAATCTTGAAGCTCTGTACTTTGTACTTCAGTTGGTTTTTTACAGTTCATTTGGCACTTTAGCTGTTGGCCACAATTCAAAGGAGAGAAAGGTGGGTGCTTATCTCGAGGGATTGTTTAGGACTCATTACCAGCTGGGAATGCACATAATTCCCAGCATTGAAATAAAACAAGAGTTGTTTGGACTAAGCATGTGCTTAATTATGGTCTCAGGAAGCCTTGGTTAGAACAGTTAAATCAATTTTTCTCAGTACAGATAGCCCTGGACTTACAACAGTTCATTTAATGACAGTTCAAAATTACAACGACACTGTAAAGACTTGCAACATTTTCCCACACTTACGACCGTTGCAGCCTCCCCATGGTCGCACCATTAAAAGTCAGATGCTTCACAATTGATTCATACTTATGACTGCTGCTGTGTCCCAGGGTCACGAGATCCCCTTTTGCGATCTTCTGGCGAGCATCGCTAACCGGGAAGCCAGATTCCCTTAACAACCTTGTGACTAACCTATCAACTGCAGGGATTCCCTTAACAACAGTGGCAAGGAAAGTAATAAAATGGGGGGCAATGCCAGAGGGTGCTGCCGGTTTGCACCGGTTCGTGTGAACCAGTAGTTAAGATTCTGTGCAGTTCGGTGAACTGGCAAATCCCACCATTGGCTGGCTCCGCCCCCACTCATTTTTCAGCCTGCTTTTTGGGCCATTTCAGGTCCTTTTTGAGGGCCCAAAACACCCCCAAAACGCCCAAACACCAGGCTGAAAAACAGGCGGGGGTGCGACTAGCCAGTGGTGGGATTGGCCCAAACTGGCTGAATCCTAGCTCTGCCTTTGAGAATAGAATAGAATAGAATTCTTTATTGGCCAAGTGTGATTGGACACACAAGGAATTTGTCTTGGTGCAAATGCTCTCAGTATACATAAAAGAAAAGATACGTTCATCAAGAGTCGAGAATCATAAAGTACAACACTTAGTGATAGTCATATGGTACAATAAGCGATCAGATCATACTAGGAAACAGTCAATATAAATTGTAAGGATACAAGCGACAAAGTTACAGTCATACAGTCACAAGTGGGAGGGGATGGGTGATAAGGAGTGATGAGAAGATTAACAGTAATAGTAGTGCAGACTTTGTAAATAGTTGGACAGTGTTGAGGGAATTATTTGTTTAGCAGAGTGATGGTGTTTGGGGAAAAACTGTCCTTGTGTTTAGTTGTTCTGGTGTGCAGTGCTCCATAGCATCGTTTTGAGGGTAGGAGTTGAAGCAGTTTATGTCTGGGATGTGAGGGGTCTGTAGATATTTTCACAGCCCTCTTTTTGACTCGTACAGTATAGAGGTCCTTGATGGAAGGCAGGTTGGTAGCCATTGTTTTTTCTGCAGTCCTAATTACTCTCTGGAGCCTGTGTCTGCCCTGTTGGGTTGCAGAACCAAACCAGTTATAGAGGTGCAGATGATACTCAACCTTCCTCTGTAGAACTGAAACAGCAGCTCCTTGGGCAGTTTGAGCTTTCTGAGTTGGTGCAGAAAGAACATTCTTTGTTGTCCTTTTTTGATGACGTTTTTGATGTTAGGTTCCATTTTAGATCTTGTGATATAATAGAACCTAGAAATTTGAAGGTTTACTGTTGATATTGTGGCGAGTGGCCAGGAGGCGGGGCTGGGTGTGATGAGTGACATTACCCACCCAGTCACATGACCAACTGGCTATGCCCACCCAGCCAGTGGTGGTTAAACAATTTGCAGCCCACCACTGGGCAAAGCTCACTTAACCACAGAAATTTGGGGCTCAAGGACTCCCCGTGCTACATTCTCCAGGTACGCCTGACTGGTACAACTCGAGTGAGGGATGGGAGTTGCAGTACCCCAGGAGGCATCAAACCCAGGCACCCGTCCTTTGACAATCTGCATTCCATCACCCCTTCCACACCGGTAAAAGTCTTCTGAAGGACATTTGGTTTTCATTTTTACCGGCGCCGTTGCTCGATAATGAAACAATCTCATAATCTCTTCTTTCCACCCAAATGATCAGGATTTGCTTGAGGATGTCAAAGTGAAATGCACATAATTGCAAGTTTGCTTATGTTATTCATAGGGTCCTAGACCAAGGGAGGGGGCAAAAAAACACTAACGGTAGGTACCTGACAATTTATAGGGCTGGGAGGAGGGGGAGGGGAATCAACATTTGAACAGTTTCTTTTGTGCTCTCCCGTTCCATTATGTAAATGAAAACTATTTTTCTTTATTTTATTTTTTTAGAGCAGCAGCCGGGGAGAAAAAACCCTCAATTGTCAAAGAGAACAAGAACAAACTGTATGCAAATATACAGCAGATACTGAAACTTGTATGGAATCTGAAGGCATCTAACCCCCCAAAATGGCAACATGCATATTGTCTATTCTGTTCTATTCTATTCTATTCTATTCTATTCTATTCTATTCTATTCTATTCTATTCTATATTCTTTTTCCTTCTTCTATTCTATTCTATTCTATTCTATTCTATTCTATTCTATTCTTCATTCTTCTATTCTATTCTGTTCTTCATTCTATTCTGTTCTGTTCTATTCTTCTATTCTATTCTATTCCCTTCTCTATATTCTTTTTCCTTATTCTATTCTATTCTTCATTCTTCTATTCTATTCTGTTCTTCATTCTATTCTATTCTATTCTATTCTATTCTATTCTTCATTCTTCTATTCTATTCTGTTCTTCATTCTGTTCTGTTCTATTCTATTCTATTCCCTTCTCTATATTCTTTTTCTCTTTTATTCTATTCTATTCCCTTTTCTATTCTATTCTTTTTCCCTATTCTATTCTATTCTATTCTATTCTATTCTATTCCTTCTCTATTCTATTCTATTCTATTCTATTCTATTCTATTCTATTCTATTCTATTCTATGTGGACCCCATCTTTTTTATGGCAGCCCTTCAAATACTGGAAGGTTGCTATCCTGTCTCCCCTGGTCCTTCTCTTCCCTAGTCTAGCCAAGCCCAGTTCCTGTAACCGTTCATTGTATGTTTTAGTCTCCAGTCCCCTAATCATCCTGGTTGCTCTTCTCTGCACTTTTTTCTAGAGTCTCAACATCTTATTTAAATCATGGTGACCAAAACTGGATGCAGTACTCTAGGTGTGGTCTTACTAAGGCTTTATAGAGTGGTATTAATACCTCCCTTGATCTTGATTGAATCCCTCTGTTGATGCAATTTAGGATTACATTGACTATAGAAGACATCTATGTCTTCTACTAAGTTCCGAAGCAGACTGCTGAGACTCTAGAAAGAGTGCAGAGAAGAACAACGAAGATGATGAGGGGACTGGAGGCTGAAACATACGATGGATGGTTACAGGAACTGGGCCTGGCTAGTCTAGGGAAGAGAAGGACCAGGGGAGACAGGATAGCATCTTCCAATATTTGAGGGGCTGCCACAAGAGAGGAGGAAGGGGTCAAGCTATTTTCTAAAGCGCCTGTAAGCCAGACAAGGAATAATAGATGCAAACTGAACAAGGAGAGATTCAACCTGGAAATAAGGAGAAATTTCCTGACAGTGAGAACCATCAACCAATGGAACAGCTTTTGCCTTCAAAAGTTGTGGGAGCTTCATCACTTGAGACTTTCAAGAAGAGACCTGTATATACTAAATTTTTCCACACAGAATGTGCCATCCCCAAACCCTGTAGGAATTGGATGGAAAGTGCCATTTAAAAAGAAAAACTAACAAACTATTTGTTAAAAAGGCAAGAGGGACTTTTTATCATCTAGGGTGAGCACGCGATAAAGCAAAAAAAAAAATGGAGCACGATCCCTATTTTAATACTGAAAATGGAGATAAAGATGAAACCAGAATATTTTATTTTCCTTTTGGGCCTAATGGAAAAAAACTTGGAGAAAAAGTATGGAACTTTGACACTATATATGTTGACAGCAGCAAGATTATTGTATGCACAAAAATGGAAGGACCCTTCGATTCCTACCACGGAAGAAGGGTTGCAGAAGCTGATGGAGTTGGTTGAAAATGGCAGAACTGACCATTTTGATGAAAGGAAAGGATAGAAGGACTGTTTGTTTCCACATGGAAACCGCTTCTGAACTTGGTGCTTGAAGCGGACAAGAATGAAACTTGGATTTGGGGTTTTACCCATTCGATCGATCGATCCTTATAGAAATGGCTCATTTGTATTATTATGAAAAAAGCATGAAGTTGTGGTTTGATGTTAACGCTCAATTTTACTGCGACAGAAAGAGTCGGAAGTCAAGATCTGTTTCTTTTTTTTTTAATCCTTCCTTATTTTTCTTCCCTCTCTTCCTCCCCACTGGTTTCCTGTTTATTTTCCTATTTTATATCTTATAACTCAAGAGAGAGAGGGAGGGAGAGAGAGAGGAAGTGAGAGAGGGAGAAAGAAGGAGAGGGAGGGAGGAAGAGGGAGAGAGAGGGAGAAAGAGGAAGAGGGTGGAGGGAGAGAGGAGAGGGAGGGAGGGATGGAGCGGGAGGGCGGGAGAGAGAAGGAGAGAGAGGGAGGGAGGGAGAGAGGGAGGGAGGGAGAGGAGGGAGAGAGAGGGAGAAAGGGAGAGGGAGGGAGAAGGAGGGAGAAAGGAGATGGAGGGACAGAAAGAGGAGGAGAGAGGGAGGGAGCGAGAGAGATAGGGAGGGAGGGAGAGAGAAGGAGAGAGAGGGAGAGGGAGGGGAGAGAGAAGGAGAGAGAGGGAGAGGGAGGGGAGAGAGAGAGAGAGGGAGAGGGAGGGGGAGGGAGAGAGAGAGAAGGCAGATCTCTGGATGAACCAAACTGCTTTCTCCTCCTGTTAATTCGAAAGATTTAAACCCATCTCAGAATTGGGCTCCGGATCCAATTCGGCTCTGATCGTGGCTTGCCGCCTTCTGCCTGTTTACTCCAAGCTGGCCCTTCGTTGATAAAATGGTGTGTGTGTGTGTGTCTATCTGTGTATGTGTGGTGTGTGTGTGCAGTGATTTGTGGTGGCAAACAAAGGCAATCATGCCTGCCTAGCGCATATTATAACAGGCGTCCTTTCAGCTCGGCTCGACAGAAAGTAATTAGAATGCTTTTAATGTCCAGAAGACGCTGGCTGATAGGCTGTCACAGATGTGCAGATTTATGAATATTTATACGGTGGTTTATAGCTGACACTTTTATCAGTTGAGGAAGATAAAATATCTGCCTGACTCAAAAGCTCGACAGTCAGGTTAATAAAATCTCATTAAAGAGAATGACCTATGCAATTATATAGGATTTATTGTAATTCATTTTTGATTGTAGCCTGCTTAAAGATGCAATTTCCAATTTCCTGGTGCCAATTTTAGGCTTGCATATCAAAACGAAGTGAGCTCTAAGACCGAGTAGGGAAGAAAAAGGAATGAAGGAAGGAAGGAAGGAAGGAAGGAAGGAAGGAAGGAAGGAAGGAAAATAGAATGGTGTTTTTCACATTTTGGAAAGATTCCGTCTAAAAAGAAGAGAAAAATGTTTTGTTCATCTTGTATGGCAATTAAATCCTTCAAGGCTCAAAAGACATTTACTCTGGCATTAAAGATACAAAGAACAATGTGCAGAGTTATGCACGGGGATTTTTCATTATTATTATTAGTCTGTTTTCTGAAATTGTGCTGAATTGAGGTTCCCTCTATGTCATGGAAACAAGTCACTGGGAAGACAGGTGTCATTCTGAGAGCTTTCCACCACCCCCTTTTTCCCCCTCAGTTCACAGGAAAAACAGCTTCATGCTCTCTTCCAAGTGATTGGGTTGCAGGAGAGGAGAGGAAAAGGAATGAACAGAAGAAGGCAGGGGAAGAAGAAGAAGAGGAAGGAAGAGGAGGAGGAGGAAGAGAAGGAGGAGGAGGAAGAAGAGGAAGAAGAGAAAAGAGAAGGAGCAGGAAGAGGAGGAGGAGGAAGAGGAGGAGAGGGAAAAGGAGGAGGAGCAGGAGGAAGAGGAGGAAAAGAAGGAGGAGGAAGAGGAAGAGGAAGAAGAGAAAAAAGGAGGAGAAGTAGGAGTAGGAAGAGGAGGAGGAGGAAAAGGAGGAAAAGAAGGAGGAGGAGGAGAAGAAGAGGAAGAAGAAGAAGAAGAAGACTAACTAGTGCTAATATGGTCTCCACAAAAAGATTAAGGATGGATTTTTGTTTGCTTTTAAATCCATGAAGAGTTCCTTCTAGGGAACTTCTTTTAGGATCACATGTCTTGAGGTCTCCCAAATGTAAGGACACAAGACCATCCTGGAAGGATGCCTTGTCTAGAATAAACTACAAATTGTTTTTGTTTGCATTCTTGTCTCTTGGTATATTTTGACTAGGAGAAGTTCTCAAGAGCTTCCCAATTTGGTTACTTCAAAGCCCTTTCAGGTGAGAATGACAGTCATGTCAAAGATCTGAACTCTGGCAAACCTCCGAAGTTTGAAAAGCACAGGTGTTCTTGTGGCCCACCAGTGGCCAGTGGAGCTGGTGGCAGACTTGGACAGTGAGGAGGTTGGGGAGGAACATGGACCAATCCTGGAGTCTGGGGAAGGCTCTGTGTCAGAGGCAGAGATGGGGCCAGGGCCGTCTGACAGTTATCAGCTGCCTTTGGAGTCGGAGATCAGTGGGGAAGAAGAACAGCTGGAGCCTGTTCCCAGAGCTGCCAGAAGAAGGGAACAGCTAAGGAACAAGGGTCGACTCAGTAGTGAAGGCTCAGGTGGACGGTGAATGCCCCCTCCCATAGGGAATAAAAGAGGAGCAAAAGGGGAGTGGGGTTTGCAGGAGACAATCAGTTCAATTCATTCGGGTGAAGATCTGTTCCTGACTCCTTGCCAAGTAATTGCTGCTACAGTGTGGCATTTGGAAGCTATCAGCCTGGCAGCTCCCCAAGCCTGATAAAGGTCTGTAATTGGGAAATTTCTTGAGAGACTTTGCTGGAGAGGAATTCACTGTAAACTAAATAAAAAGGGGTTTATCAGGACATGGAGTCAGCTTCACGCTGTTGGGGAGGCCTAGGTCAGAACAGATGTGGCCAAAAACTTTGAAAGGAGGAACAGCGATCCAGGTCTTTGGAATTCCAAAGGGAGGGAAGAGGAGAGATGCTTGAATGTGTGCGGGGTTGCAGGAAGCTATTTTCTGGCGCTGGAACACTAGAAGTTTTATTACAAGGTAGATCAACAGCAAAAGATGTCCAGGCAATATACAGACCCAAGCAAACCTGAGCTGATACCAGGGATGGTCTTGTTCTGACCCAAACCTTGTTCCAAGGAAACAAACACCAGACGGAGGTAACAGCAAAACCTTTGAATGATTCTTTACAAATTCCGTTCCTTCCCGGTTAAAAGGCTGTTTCAAACTAATTGTCTCTGATAAGAACGAGCCTTGCCAAGGTGGTGCAAGGCTGCCAAGAACACTAGATAACGTTGCCAAGGAATATTTCAAACACAAAGAGTCTCAAACACAAACTAAGAAAGTCCGAATGTCCACAAGGCTTGAGTGCAAAAACTTCTTTGCTTCCTGCAAAGAACTCCGGTTTCTCAGCTGGCTTTTATCTCTTAAGGAAGGGGCCATTACCTTGCAGCCTTACTCCCAAGTTGCCCGTGCTGCTGCAGCTGCTCTTTCCTTCAAGCAGCCCTGTGTGCACACGCCCTGGGCACAGGCTCCTCAGGGACATCTGCATCACTGCTGCCAGCCTCCACAATCTCTGAAGGCAGACTCCACTCTCTGACAGTCCTGGCCCCATCCCTGCCTCACATGCAGCCCCCTCATCTGAGTCCTCGCTCTCCGAGACCTCAGCCATCCACACTTGCTGCCAGTGAATCACAACAGGGCTTCAAAAAATTTAGCAACCAGTTCTCTTCTCTGTTGCTGGGTGGGCGTGGCCATGGTAGGTGTGGCCTAGTTAGCTGCCTGCACCACAGCAGAGAGAGGAGCAGTTTTCACTCTCCCCTGGCTCTGGAGGCTTTCCTCGAGCCACTGGGAGGGCGAAAATGGCCTCCCCGGGCTCTGGAAGCTCTATGGAGGCCAGAAACAGACCTATTTCTGGCTTTCTGGAACTTCTGGGAGGCCCATTTTCACCCTCCCCAAGCCTCCGCGCAGGCCCTGTGCTTACTTCAGATCCAAAATGGAGACATTTAGGAGGGGTGGGGCAGGTGGGGCCAGCCAGTCATTGCAACTACCAATTCGGCAAACTGGATGTAAAATTAACATCCGGTTCACCCGAACCGGTGCGAACCGGTAGCAACCCCACCCCCCCTGGTTGGTACTGGAAAAGAAGTAATAAAGATGCAAGATGTTTTTGGAAAATTTAGTTCTGGAAAAGTACAGAAACCTTCCCCAAACCTGCTGGATTAGAATACCACTGAAGAAAAAAATTGATGTTCTAATATTCCTAGAACATTTTGTCCCTGAGACGAGAGTTGTTAGAGGGAGCCTTATTTAAATTCAACAGACCTCCTATGAGGAGATTGGAATTTTAATAGCAGAGGGATTATGTGTCTTGAAAGTTGTCCAGATGCCTCCTATGTCAAAACATGGAGTAGGCCTCCTCTTTCATGGTGTGAAGGATGGTCCTTCTCCAGATATAACGTCTTGCCCTCAAAAGATGACCAGGGATGGTGGCATCACCCAAATGATGACAAGGTTAGTGGCATCATCCAAACTGCTGGGCTAATGCCCTGTTTCCCTGAAAATATGACCTACCCTGAAAGTAAGCCCTAGCTTGATTTTTACACATGTGCCCAATATAAGCCCTACCCACAATATAAGCCCTAATTAAGATCTCATCCACTCCAGAGTGGAAGGGTAAAAATTAAGCTAGGGTGGGAATGCGGGGGCAGTGGAGCTGCCCTACTACTTACCTTTGGACAGTTGTAGCCAGGCCTCTCACCTGCCTCACTGGCCCGTTTCTTCTGTAGCCGGCAAGGCTGGCCAGGCTTTCCTGAAGGCCTCTGGAGCTGATAACAAAGCTCTGGATCGATCCTGAGCTCTGTTATCAGCTGCAGAGGCAAAGCCTTGCTGGCCACAGAAGAAGTTCCTGAAGGCCTCTGACAGTGAAAAGGAGGCCAGGGGTGATGCACACAAGTGAGGTTAGTCAGTGGATGGCATCCCTGGAAAATAAGACCTGGTGCCTTTTTTGGTGGCAAAAAATATATAACACAGGGTCTTATTTTCAGGGTTGTGCTGTGGCAGTAATATTTGGGAACATCTAGCCCACTTCATTTGGTTCTCCACTTCTGTTGACTTTCTCTTCTGGGAATCAGGGATAGCCTTGGTTTTCTCAGAAGGTGTAGAACTCAAATTTTAACCCCTCACACGAATGTGAGGCTATAAAGATGGCTGCCACCGGTGAGCTGCGATGGGCTTAGAGAAGAAGGAAGGGCAGCTATTTAGAAAGTTTGACAACATCTGCAAGAAGTCTTTTTAACCTCCCCAGGGGAAGCAGCTATGGGACAAAGAACAAGATGGCACCATTGCTGACACCAATGACATCAACAAGACAACACCCCAAGTACACAACAGGACCATATCGGTAGTGTGTCTGTCAGTGGACATAGCTAAAAGACAAAGCCCAAGCTTTGATTCATCTCATGTGCCTTACTATCTCCTGCCTTCAAGGGTTTTCTCACAATGCTTACACAGAGACCAGGCGTGCCTGAGCATGAAAAGCCAAGAGCGGAAGTCAACTTTGTGGGACTGCCTGAAGAGTGTTTCAGTCTCCAGATTGGACCTACATAAAAACCTTTTCCCACAGCTTGTATTTCTTCCCAAATCTTCCTTCTCTCTTGTAGGCAAATCTGAAGATGGTGACCCACCAGAGGCTACATCTGGCCCTCCAAGTGTAGAGAGTCGAACAAAGAGCAAAATTAGGCACACACTATATCTGAGCTGCAAAGCCTCAGTTGACCACTAGATGGTAGCAAAAAAACCCACCGCTCCCCAATGCTTTGCTGCCATCTAGTGATCACCTTGTTGAGATTCTTCCAGGGAAGAACCAAAGCTAACTCAAACTTAAGTGAGCACATTTCTGTGGCTGCTCCATCTCTAAATAAGGGACGCTGGGGTTATGCTCGATACTGTAGTGCAATTCCTTCAGGGCTGGATCAGCCACAAAAGCTCACTGGAAGATTTTCTACCTGCCATTTTGTCCTCGCCCAATCGAATAAAGGATGCTTTTTCAAGAGGCAACTGGACTTTCTTGGTTTTCTTTGAAGACATTTCACTTCTCATCTGAGACTTTTCATTTCTCATCCCAGAAGCTTCTGGAGGGTGGGGAATGGAAGGAAGTACACTCCTTGCAGACAGCTTGTCATTTGCATTCTTTTAGAAAGCCATTGAGGCCACTTGGAGGTTTATCTCTGTGTCCTTAGAGTTACCTGAGTGGTGCAAATAGGGTTGGAGCCTTCTTGGAACTGCTGAAAGGAGCTGTATTGTAGGGTGGAGACAGATGATGTCATATCCCTTTTCCCCTCTATGGAGAGAGGGCTGTTCAATTTTGACATAGATGGCCTCTTTGAAACCAGCTGTCAAGGAGGCCATCTATGTCAAAATTGAACAGCCCTCTCTCCACAGAGGGGAAAGGGATATGACATCATCTATCTCCACTCTACAACCCAGCTCCTTTCAGCAGTTCCAAGAAGGCTCCAACCCTATTTGCACTACTTAGGTGACCCCGAGGACACTGTCAGAATGAGGCTCCATTCAAAATCCAAGAAAGATATAAACCTCCAAGTGGAGTCAATGGCTTTCTAAAAGGATGCAAATGACCAGCTGTTTGCAAGGAGTATAAATCTTTCCATTCCCCACCATCCAGTCAGCACGGAAGAAGTTTCTTCAGGATGAGAAGCGAAACGTCTTCAAAGAAAAACAGGAAAGTCCTGTTGCCTCTTGAAAAAGCACCTCTGGGACAACTGGGGACACAGACAAACCTCCAAGCGGCCTCAACGACTCTCTAAAAGGATGCAAATGGCCAGCTGTCTGCAAGGACTATAAACCTTTCCATTCCCCACCATCCAGTCAGAGCTGAAGAAGCTCCTTGGAGGAGATATGTCTTCAAAGGAAATCAACAAAGTCCAGTTGCCTCTTGAAAAAGCACCTTTGGGACAACCATGACCTGGAGGGCTGAGAATCTCCATCAACTTTTGCCCAATCTACAAAGAATTTTTATTGCAGGGCCACAACCTCTGGAGCCCCACTTCCACTCCCTGTGGGCTGTTCCTCCTCTCCCTCAGAGTCAATCTCCACCAGGGGCATGACACATAGCCTTGACTCTACGCACTTTTGTTGGCAGGGGGATGTCTCTGCTTTTGAGTAGGCTGTCTAGATTTGCCCTAGCTTTCCTCCCCAGAGGTCTTCATCGCTTGCTTGAATGTTACAGAAAAGGTCCATATGGGATATTTATACGAACCCACCTGGATCTTTGGAAACTCCTGCCATAACCAAGGTGCAAATGCACTCCCCACCAGCCTCCCCACCAGGCCAGAGGAAGAATCCGAAGCCCCACCCTGACGTCACGCAGAGGAGGGCTTCTCAACCAAGCCTTTCATTCCAATCAGAACAGAGCTGGGACCTTAGAGGTCTTCTAGTCCAGCCCCCCACTCCCAAAGGAAATGGACTTCGGATGCTTCCAAGCAGCTTGGCTTTGCAAGGAAAACCAGGGGTCCAACTGGCCACCCTAGGAAGGTGTCCTCTACCCCGAATAATTTGGGCCCCCCCTCCCACTCCACCCCCCCTAAATCCCCAGGGGCTATTCTGGGAAGGCGAAACTTTGCAAGACCGGCCAGCCTTATTCTGCCACACACACATACCCGTTGCCCTCTGCACAAGCTCAGGTGCCTTTCCCCGGCTTTCTCTCGGTCGAGGAAAGGAGCCAGTCGCTTCCAGGCTATCCGAGAGCGAGGGGGGACCCCTCGCCTTTTGTCCTGTGGAAAGCCCACCCACCCACCTGGCCCCCTTCCCCCGCCCGCGGAGCCAAAGTTCTTACCTGCGCTCAGCTCCAGAGTCCCCTCGCTGCCGCCGCCGCCGCTGCTGCTGCTCGGCGCCCCCTGGTGGTGATGGTGATGGTGGTGGTGGTGATGTTGGCCGTACCTGGCCGAAGAGGAAGAGGAGGAAGAGGAGGAGGAGGAGGAAGAGGAGGAGGAAGAGGCGGCGGCGGCTGCAGCAGCCGGTGCCTGGGCTCCCAGTTGCGGGGCCGAACTCCGTGCCGAGGGTCCGTGGGAGGCGCGGAAGGGGCCGGGCGCGGGGTAGGGCAGCGGGGGAGGCTCCCCCAGAGCCGAGGAAGAGGAGGCGACGGCGGGCAGGGGCTGCGGTTGGAAGGGCCCGACGCCCCCCCGCACCTGCGGGATCTCCACCATGGTGGGCCGCTCGTAGCGCTTGCTGAGCGCCGGCCGACGCCCCCCAGGGAAGGTCTTGAGCGCGCTGTAGGGGCTGCGCTGCGGCGGGGGCTGCGGGGGCTGCTGCGGGGGCTTGTAGAGCTTGCCCCCCCCGCTGGAGCCCTCCTCCACCGCCGCCTGCATGGCCTCCTCGCTCAGCATCCCGCAAGCGCTGCGCCTGGTCCCCGCTTCGCCCGGGCAGCGTCTGTCTGGGGCGGGATGGATGGTGGCACCGAGTCCCGGCGCGCGGCGCTGTGCGGGGGGTGGAGGGGGGGGAGAGGCGGGCGCCTGATTGACAGGCCGCCTCGCCAATGCCTGGAGGGAGAAGGGCGGGAGAGCGAGCGAGCCGGGAGTCCCCCACCCCCCCACTACCCCCCCCACTCCCGCCCCCTCCTCAGTCCAGCCGCTTAATCGGAGCGGACCAGGAGGGCGGAGTGCGCCAGAGGCGCCTCCCGCCCCTGGAGGGGGTCTCTAGCCCGGGGGAGGGGAGGGGAGGAGGAAGGGGAGGCTTACTCGAGAGTCAAGCCCCCTGAAGCCCCCCGGGCATGCCCCCCACCCTAAGCGCTCCGAAGAAGGGCAGCCGTCCTGTGCGCCGTCTGCGGGCACCTTTACGCGCAAGGAAAGCCCCCTCCCCGCAGGCTGTAGTGGGAAATCCAGACCGCCCCCACCCCTGGAGGCGTCCTCCCCCACCCCTTCTCTGGTCGGAAGGCAGGGGGGAGGGGAGCGATCCTAGGCGCCGCTCTTGGGGGCTGGAGACCCGGAGGGTCGCGCCGCGCTCAACTTCGCGCCGCGCTTTTGTCTTTGGCGCTGCCTTGCCCGACAATTGCGCCCTTCATCGTAGACGGCAGAGGTGGGGGGGAAGGGAAGAAAGTCGATGGGGGTAAACCCCCGCCTCCTCCTTTACTCCCCCTCCCCTTCGACCCCTTTGCAGCCCCCCCCTTTCCCTTCCCTTCTCTGTCCCACTTCTCCACCTCACCTCTCCCCTCGTCCCCCTTTTTCCTAGAAAAACTGGGGGTCTCGGGACCACTTTCCCCCCCACATCCCTCGCCAGACCTCCCCCCTCGCCCTGGAAATCGGGAAGGTCGGTCCACAGAAGTCCCGAGCCCGTTTCGTGCAAGGTAGCCGAATCCATTGAATAAACCATAAACGACGCAAAATCAAATCAAATCCTCTTGGAGACACTTGATTTCCACGAGAGATTCATTGCTGCTTTCTACGTGATTTGCAAAGCAAATGAAAGGAGAGTGTGTGTGTGTGTGACACGCGCATCTCTTCCAGCCGCTTTCCACTGGCTGGGATGCCTTCTCAAAACTCTTGCCAAGGAGCCGGACGCGCGGCTGACCAGCCGGCCTTCCCTCGCTCCGACCGCCGAAGACAGCCGAGACGAGGAGGAAGCGCGACTGAGAAAGGAGGGATGGAGACACACACCCCACACACGTGCCCTTCTAACACTGATGATGTGACCTAGTTGGGTCGTGAAACGTCTACAGGAAAACCACCCGGCTCGGAGAGGCCCGAGGAGCGCCCCTCGTTTCAAGCAACCCTGAGCTGCGAAGGCACCCCCCCTCACTTTCTAATGAGGGGAGATAGGCGAGCGAGCGGCCGGCTCTGGCCGGACTGATTCGCAGGAGCGCGTTGCCCCTTCCGACCCGGCTTTTCTGCTCTGCTCCCCCTTCCCTTCTCAGGGAGACGGTTCTCATGTTCACCCGAAAGCTTTCCGCTGGTATTTTTCTTCTTCCCTGAATCCGATGCCCGGTGGCTTTCTTGTTAATTTTAGAACATAAGCTGTTCCCTGCTGGGGCGGACTCCGTCCTCTCCTCTGTCTCTCTCTGTCTTTGTCTCTCTCTTTCTCTGTCTGTCTCTCTCTGTGTGTCTCTCTATTTCTCTGTCTCTGTCTCTCTTTCTCTCTTTGTCTCTCTCTGTCTCTCTTTCCCTGTCTTTCTCTCTGTCTCTCTTTCTCTGTCTCTCTCTGTCTCTCTGTGTCTTCCTCGCTCTCTGTCTCTGTCTGTCTGTCTGTCTCTCTCTCTCTGTCTCTCTCTGTCTCTCTCTCTCTCTGTCTGTCTTTCTCTCTCTCTCTTTCTCGGTCTCTGTCTGTCTCTCTTTCTGTCTCTCTGTGTGTGTCTCTTTCTCTGTGTGTGTGTCTCTCTCTGTCTCTCTCTCTGTGTCTCTTTCTCTGTGTGTGTCTCTCTGTCTCTCTCTTTCTCTGTCGTGTGTCTCTGTCTCTCTCTGTCTCTCTGTGTCTTCCCCACTCTCTGTCTCTCTCTCTGTCTGTCTGTCTCTGTCTGTCTGTCTGTCTGTCTCTGTCTCTGTCTCTGTCTCTGTCTCTCTGTCTCTTTCTCTGTATGTGTCTCTCTCTGTCTCTCTCTTTCTCTGTCGTGTGTCTCTGTCTCTCTCTGTCTCTGTCTTTCTTTGTCACTGTCTGTCTCTCTCTCTGTATCTCTGTGTCTTTCTCTCTGTGTCTTTGTCTCTTTCTCTCTATCCCTTCCTCTGCCTCTCCCCCTCTCCCCCTTCCTTTCTCCCCTTCTCTCTCTTTCTCACTATCTCTCCCTAGATGATAGATAGACAGATAGCTCATAGACAGATAGATGATGAAGGAGGCCAGGAGGGAGGGAGAGATCAATAGAGTTCCAATCTCTCCCTCAGCCCCTCGCCCACTCACTCCCTCATCTATCTGTCTGCCTGTCATCTATCTGTCTATCCATCATCTATCATTCTCTCTCCCATTTTCTCTCTCTCTCACTCCCACTATCTCTGTAACTCTCCCTCCCTCCTTCCCTCATCTATCTGTCCCTCTATCACCTATCAATCTCTCTCCCCTTCTCTCTCTCTCTTTCTCACTCTCACCATCTCTTTGTGTAACTCATTGATCTCTCCCTCCCTCCTTCCCTCATCTATCTGTTTATCTATCATCTATCAATCTCTCTTCCCTTCTCTCTCTCTCTCTAACCCTATAGATCTCTATTTATCTCTTCTCTTTCTCCCTCTATTAGCTATTTTATTCTATATCTGTCTATCTATCTATCTATCTATCTATCTATCTATCTATCTATCTATCTAATATATATGCTGCCCATCTCACCCGGAAGTGGCAGTGAGCAGCTGAGCAGCTGACAAACACCAGAAAAACAAAGCAAGAAACATTAAATTCTAAACGAAAAGAAATCAAATAAGTTTAAGGAAGCAGAATGCTCTGGGTTGGAGGTGGGATCTTCTTCCTAGCCCGCTAACCACCCCCAACATGGAACCTACTTCCCACAGGATCCAAGTGACTTCAGGAAGAAGCCAATACCTTCCAAGGCAGGCAGAATTGCCATCAAGGCTAATGTAGCCTTGGAATCAACCAGCTTTTCCACAAATTGATCCAATCCGAAGGAATGAGGCTCACCCAGACTATGATCTGCAGTGACACCACTCATTTCCCCAAGCAATGGAAGGATGGGAGTCACGGGAGAAATCCTGGAAGTGTGAAGTATGTGGGGGAGAGCAGCCCACATTCCATTGGTACCAGAGATGGGATTCAGCCGGTTCAGACTGGTTCTCGAGAACCGGTAGCGAAAATTTTGAGTAGTTCGGAGAATCAGCAAACACCACCTCTGACTGGCCCCGCCAACCGCATCTCTTTTCCACCTCCCGAGTTCCAGCTGATTGGCTGGGTCTTCTTTTGTTGTCCTGCACAGGAGAACGGAGCTGGAAAGCAGATTAGTGGGGTGGGGAGGGAATGGGGATTTTGCAGTAACCTTCCCCTGCCACGCTCACCAAGCCACACCCACAGAACTGGCAGTAAAAATTTTTTGAATCCCACCACTGATTGGCGCAAAAGACAAATACCCCAGTCAAGATATACTGGCACTAAACTCAAACAAACAACCCAATTAAAGAACTACCAAGTCCACTCCCACCAACACTGACAAGGCAAGCCACTTGTATATAAAATAGAGCAATCCCCCCACCCTTGTCTTGTAGCACTGGTGATGTTACCTAGTTGGGTAATGAAAGGTTTGCGAGAAAACATCCAAGCTCAAAAAGCACCTCCTTCTCCTCCTCCTCCCTACAACCCCCTCCCTTCTACAGCAATAGCACTTAGATTTATATACCACTTCACAGTGCTTTTACAGCCCTCTCTAAGCAGTTTACAGAGTTAGCCTCTTGCCCCCCCACCAATCTGGGTCCTCATTTGACCCACCTCAGAAGGATGGAAGGCTGAGTCAACCTTTGAGCCGGTCAGGATCGAACTGCTGGCAGTGAGCAGAGTCAGCCTGCAATACTGCATTCTAACTGGGAGGGAGGAAGGAAGGAAAGAAGGAAAGGAAGGAAGGAAAGAAGAAAAAGAAGGAAGAAAGGAAGAAAAAAGAGAAAGAAAGGGAGAGAGAGGGAGAGAGGGAGGGAGGGAGAGAGGGAGGGAGAGAAAGGGAAATAGCCCTTAGACTTATATCCCACTTCACAATGCTTTTACAGCCCTGTCTAAGCAGTTTACAGAGTCAGCCTCTTTCCTACAACCATTTAGTCCTCATTTTACTGACTTCGGAAGGATGGAAGGCTGAGTCAACCTTTGAGCTGGTCAGGATCGAACTGCAGGCAGCTGGCAGAATTAGCCTGCAATACTACATTCTAACTGGGAGGGAGGAAGGGAAGGAAAGAAGGAAAGGAAGGAAGGAAAGAAGAAAAAGAAGGAAGAAAGGAAGAAAAAAGAGAAAGAGACAGAGGGGGAGGGAGGGAGGGAGGAGGGAGGGAGAGAAAGGGAAATAGCCCTTAGACTTATATCCCACTTCACAATGCTTTTACAGCCCTGTCTAAGCAGTTTACAGAGTCAGCCTCTTTCCCACAACCATCTAGTTCTCATTTTACTGACCTCAGAAGGATGGAAGGCTGAGTTAACCTTTGAGCCAGTCAGAATCAAACTGCTGGCAGTTGGCAGAATTAGCCTGCAATACCGCATTCTAACCACTGTGCCACCACGGCTCTCTAGCACTGATGATGTCACCTAGTCTGGGTAATAAAACGCCTGCAAGAAAACAACCAATTCAGAGAGCCCCACATTTCACCCCTCAGCTGCTAATATATGATGGGATTTAATCACGCACCATACCAGCGGTTTCTAGCCAGCTGCCCCCCCAAGTGCATCAAGAATTCAATTTCCAGAATTTCCAGCTTTTTGAAAGATCCCAGATTTGGGGGGGGGCATTGGCACCGTGTCAGATTAAAATGAGAAGCGAGTTCTTTTGTGCTCTTGACTCATCATTTACCAGTCAGCTGAACCGTTGCTGCTATTGCCAGAATCTCATGATTTCACAGCAAAAAAAAATTGTGCTCATGGAGCTGACATCCTAAACAGGCAGGAATAAGCTGGTCCTCCTTACGAATCAGTGTCAATTCCCAGCCAGCCTGCTCAGATGCCAATCGGTGGAACATTCTTTAATTGATGTATATGTTCGCCCGTCTCATAAACTGTGATGACCCAGGGCATGACACAAAAACCAAGTCACAAAAGTAGAATAAATTCCCTTTAATGCCTCCAACTTGGGCCCCAATGTCCAATTATCCTCAGCTCGAGATCAAACTCTTCCAAAAACAATCTACAAAGGGAGTAAATGCAGTCCGAACCCAAAATAAAGATAATTAGAAATTAAAAAAACCAACACAAACCACGCTGAAGTAATTAACACGACAGGCCAGGATGATAAATTGCAGGCTTTCACAAGATAACACAGCAGTCACAGTTGGGAGGACACCAAAACCCAGATAAGCCTCAACAAAGATAATTCACGCTTTGCTTCCAGCAAGGAGCCATGTGCAAACGCCCCACTTATAACCTGTTCTCCCAGCTGCAACTAATGAAAGGGGATCAGGGCCCTTTTCTCTCCCGTAACCCACGTTGCTCCCTTATCCGTTCCTCCCTGCATGCCCTAGGATGAAGAGGGGATGGCCCTGGGTCTTCCTCTGAATGCCCAGCTGGACTGTGCCCTTCCCAGTTTCCTCCACAGCCACCGGAGCCACATTCCCACTCCCTGTCAGCTGCTCGATCTCCCCCTCAGAATCAGACTCCACAAGGGCATGACACATAAATGTACAATTCTCCATTGACTTGGCTTGCAAAAGAGGATCACATGACCCAGGGACCCTGCCACCATCATAAATATGACTCCATTGCCAAGCATCCGAGTTTTTGTTCACGTGACCCTGGGAATGCCACAACAGTTGTAAGCATGAAAAACGGTCGTAAGTAAGTTTTCTTTTTTTCAGAGATGTTGTAACTGTCAGGGTTCCGATGGATGTTCTATGTCAGGGCTCCAGTAGTCACCTCCATTTAAATCATGAGTCTCTAGCTGGTTCTTTCAGACAGCTTAAAGAAGATTTATTAGGAGTGAACATGCTGCCACTACCTGGGTGCAGCCGACTCTGAGACACATCATTCATTTCACCCTTGACCCTGGTTTTCCCCCACACCTCAGTTGTATATTCTCCAATGGGGCACATCCATAGCCAAGAGTCATCAATCATGCTCTCCAGTTAGAATTTTGCGTCAGTTGCCTAGAAATTATCTATGAAAATATTTAAGGAATGCACTACTTTCCTCACTCCCTTTCTGCTGGCAACTCTAAAAGACCAGAGAAATATTTTTGAGTTGACACCCTAAATAATTCATGAGCCTCAAGCCAAGTTTCAAAAGAAATCCAATTATTTATTAGGAGCAACATGTCGGCACTTTTCCCAAGTGCAGTCAGCTCTGCCCTATGTAATTTACTCTTCACCTATGACCCATTTCTCTCCTCCTCCCAGGGGGTGTCATAAATCACATTCTCCAATGGAGCACTTTCCCGGGCTGTAGAAGACATTCCTCTCCAGCTGGGCTTGGTAACTTGAAACACAATCTGAAGAAAGGGATGCGTGGAATGTGCTTCTGGTCATAGCAACTAAACTGCTCCATCAGATCTCCCCCCTCCTTCTTATGGCAACTCGAGAGCAAGCCAGGAATGCTTTACGAGTTGACAGTAACTTTGAACGTTCACTAAGCACGACTGTCTCTGAGCAGTGGTGGGCTTCCAAATAAATTTGGGGAGCGTATTTCACATGTGTGTGTGCAGGGCTCGACGATTGCCCTCTGTATCAACATGGGTGAGCTGTGTTGCTTTTTAGCTCAGCTGAGGCGCAGCAGAGCGCAAATCAGCTGAGCTAAAAAAAACAAGGGAATATAGGAGAGATAAGGGCGGGGATGAGTGGGTGGGGCCAGCCAGAGGTGGTATTTGCCGGTTCTCTGAACCAGTCAAAAATTCCACAACCAGTACACTAGAACCAGTCCGAACCGGCTGAATACCACCTCTGGTTGTGAGTCAAGTTTGGTCTGGTAACGAAACGTTTGGAACCCAACCCACAAGCTTGGAGGATGGACGTCCACCTGAGCCCAGATATTTATTTATTTATTTGACTTGTCAGTTGCTTACAGGATAATAGGTATAAATATAAACCCAAGTAAGAATACAGGAAAATAGATATGGATAAATGGGGACAATAGGACAGGGACGGGAGGCACGATGGTGCACTTATGCATGCCCCATTACAGACCTCTTAGGAATGCATATTCTCTCCCTTCCTTTCTCTCCTCCCTCCATTCTTTCTCTCCTTCCTTCCTTCCTTCCTTCCTTCCTTCCTTCCTTCCTTCCTTCTCCCTTCCTTCTCTCTTCCTTCCTTCCTTCTTTCCTTCCTTCTTTTATTTTTTATTTATTTGATTTGTCAATCACTTACAAGACAATAGGTATAAGTATAAACATGAGTAAGAATACAGGAAATAGGTATGAAAAAATGGGGACAATAGGACGAAGACGGTAGGTATGATGGGGCACTTATGCACGCCCCTTACAGACCTCTTAGGAATGGGGTGAGGTCAATAGTGGATAGTTTGATATTTGCCACTGTGGCAATTGTACATCCTCTCCTCTTTCTAAGGAACATTGTGATGTCATGAACATAATTGTAGCCGATCGAAAGGTATTCTGTCTAGACATGGACTATCAATCATGGAAGGTCTCAGTTTCTGAACATGCAATGCATGAAGAGCAAAGCAAATATATCCTGAGAACAAAAGCAATCAATCTCCATCTTGCATGCAACGGTTAATTCTGGGTTTCAGTTGCCAGGGGAAGAACAGAGCCCAGTACTCAGAGGTTACGTTCGGCACTTGCTCCCATGCTCAACACAAATGCAAAACCTCAAGTGTGGACAATGCAGAGGGCTTGTGATGACCCGGAGTGTAACACAAATGTAACAAAATCCAAAACGTAAATAAATGTCCTTTAATGCCTCCAACTTGGCCCCACCATTCAATAATTCTCTGCTGGAGATAAAATTATTCAAAAATAGTCTTCAAAAGAAAGCAATACACTCCGAACTTAATGAGCAGATAGAGGTGAAATAAAAAATGAAAACAAACTACAATGAAAGAAATTCCACAACAGACCAGGATAAGTAATTACCAACTTCAACTGATAACAAGGCACAGTCTGTTGGAAGGACGCCAACCAAGATAACTTCAGCCCAAAATAAAACACGCTTTGCTTCTGGCAATGCTGTGTTTTAACCGTCTCTCTTATATACTATTCTCCCCAGCTGCAACCAATGAGGGGGATCATGGCCGCTTCCTCTCCCATAAGCCACGTTGTTCCTTTCTCTGTTCCGCTCTGCGTGTCCTAGGATGTAGAGGGGATGGGCCTGGTTTTTCCTCTGACTGCCCAGCCCGGCCTCTGCCCTTCCACAGCCTCCTCCATGACCTCCGGAGCCACACCTCCACTCCCTGTCAGCTGTTCCTCCTCTCCCTCAGAGTCCGACTCTAACAAGGGCATGACAGGGCTCTAATAAAGTCTTCCACTAAAACATGTGGCCCAAGCTTTGTGGCCTCCTATGTTTTGCTCCCAACAGCTCCTTCTAATTTTAAAACATAAGAAACAGCACAAACATTAGTTCCCGTGGAAGAATGTAGGTTTCTCTTTCATATAGAGGTAGACCTTGACTTACTACAATTTATTTAGTGACCGTCCAATGTTATGACACCACTCAATAAGGTGACTTACGAGCATTTTTCACACTTATAACCCTTGCAGCATTCCCATGGTCACGGGATCAAAATTCACATGCTTGGGAACTTGGTTCATACTTATGACGGTTGTGGGGTCATGAGCTTCTGATGAGTCAAGGGGAAAGCTGGATTCATTTAACAACCGGGATATTCATGTCACAATTTCAGCGATTCACTTAAAAACTGCGCCAAGAAATCTTGCAAAAAGGGACCAAACTCCCGTAACAAATATGTCTGTCTTGAGAACATACATTTTGGGGTCTATTGCAAAAATAAGTGGAGGACTACCTGTATCAAACCAGAAAGAGGGGACATTTATAGATCAGGGTTGAATTGTGGGATTATATCGAACCCCCATTCCAGTAAATTGGTTAAAAATGCACTGGATTAGCCAAAATTTAGAGAAATTAGGCTAAGGGTGTGCCTGCTAGTGCAAGTCACAGATTTTTTTTGTGTTACTCTATTTCAGGGGTGTCAAACTGAATTTCATTGAGGGCTGCATTAGGGCTGTGGTTGACCTTGGGGGACTGGGTGGGCATGGCTGACTGGGTAGGTGTGGCCAACTGTGTGGGCATGGCCAGCTCGACACCACGTGCTAGGCATGGTTGACTTGGTAGGTGTGCCCAACAGGGTGGGTGTGGCCAGCTCAATGCCACTCGCTGGGTGTGGCCAATGAGTGGGTGTGGCTGACTGGGTGGGCGTGGCCAGCTTGACACCACTTATTGAATGTGGTGGACTGGGTGGGTGTGAGCGACTTGGTTGGGCATGGCCAACTCAACGCCACTTGCTGGGCATGGGCAATTAGATGGGTGAGGGTGATTGGGTGGGCATGGCCAGCTTGACACCACTCACTGGGTGTGGCTGACTGGATGGGAGTGGCCAACTTGATACCACTTATTGTGTGTGGCTGACTGGATGGGCATGGCTGACTGGATGGGCATGGCCCAACACCACTTGCTGGGCGTGGGCAATTGTCTGCATGTGTCCGACTCAGTGGGCATGGTCAGTTTGACACTACTCACTTGGTGTGTCTGACTGGGTGGGTGTGGCTGGCTGGGTGGGCGTGGCCAGCTTGACATCACTCACTGGGCATGGCTGACTGGGTGGGTGTGGCCAGTTTGATGCCACTCACTTGGTGTGTCCGACTGGGTGGGTGTGTCTGACTGGGTTGGCGTGTCCAGCTCAATGCCACTCATTGGACATGGGTGATTGGGTGGGTGTAGCCAACTGAGTGGGCATGGCCACCTTGATACCACTTGTTGGGCGTGGCCAAATAGCTGGTTGTGGCCAGCTCGACGCCACTCCCCAAACTGCTGGCATGTTTCTCCTTCACATTGGGTAGACCGGGCTGAAGCAACACGGGCCAGCCCCTTACATTTTCCAGGACAGGCCCCTGGGCCAGATTCGACCACATCACAGGCTGCATCCAGCCCGCAAGCCTTGAGTTTGATACCCCGCTCCGTTTTATCTATTGCTTTTGCTGTGATTTTTTAAAAATGCTAAAACATTAAACTATTCCACCACCCCCAACACGTATAATTCAGGTCAGCCCTGAACCCTGAGATGAAGCAAAGGTTGTGGATAACAAATTGAAATAGTCAAACTGTTCTTTGTGGCGACAAAAACAAGATCACAGAATAAATCATCCCTCATTGTCTATTTCAAGGCTCTGCCAGCTGAAGGCAAGAGAAATGAGACGTATAATTCTATAAGTAGCAAATTTTAAGTACAGGCAGCCCTCAACATGCCACAGTTCATTTAGTGGTCATTCAAAGTTACAACAGCACTGAAAAAAGTGACATGACCGTTTTTCCACACTTACGACCATTGCAGCATTCCCACAGTCACGAGAACAAAATTCAGATGCTTGGCTACTGACTCATATTTATGATGGTCACAGAGCCCCTGGGATCCCCTGGTCCCCCTTTCTGTCCTTCTGATGAGCAAAGTCAACAGGGGAAGCCGGATTCACTTAATGACCGGGTTGCTAACGTAATGACTGCTGCAATTCACTTAACAACAGGGGCAAGAAAGATTGTAAAATGGGGCAAAATTCCCTGGTGTCCCGCTTAGCTATGGAAATGTTGAGCTACCCGTCATGCAATATCCAGCAGTTTCTAAATGGCTCATTTCGAAGTTGAGGTTGTCATTGTGAATGGACTCAAACCTGCAGAATTCTGGAAGGGATTCATTTGCTATCTGGAACCAGTGTGTTCTGACCAAGGCTTCCTAGACCGTAACTATGCACACACTTATTTTATTGCAATGCCGAGAATTATTTTCATTCCCAGCTAGTAATGAATCTCAAACAGTCCCTTGAGATAAGCACCCACCTTTCTATCCTGTGAAGTGCTGCCAATAACAGAAGTGTCCAATGAACTAGAAAAAAACCCAACCGAAGGACAAAGAGCTTCAAGAATGAATATGAACCAAACAAGCAACTTTGCTTCCTGCAAAGGTTTCGTCATCTTGGCCTGTCCTTTATACCTGATGGGAGGGGCAATCACCTCCCAGCCTTACTCCTGAGTTGCCCCTTTTGTTTCAGCTGCTCTCACCTTCTAGCAGCTCTGTGCACACATGCACTGGAGACAGGCTCCCCTGGTTCCTCTGCCTGTCTACTGCCAGACTCTGGAGGCTCCAGAGGCAGCACCCCAGTTTCAGATGGCCCTGGCCCCATCTCTGCATCGGATGCAGGACCCTCATCTGAGTCCTCTCCAGACTCCCAGACTGGTCCCCTTTCTTCCCCACTGTCCGACTACACTGCTGTCTGCACCGCCTGCTGGTGAACTACAACACAGCGGTGGGATTCAAAAGCTCCTCATCACCTGTTCTGTGGGCGTGGTTTGGTGGGCATGGCTGCAGGGGTGGGATCACATGACTCGCGCACCAAACGCATGTTAAAACAGTAAAAACTAAGCTACTGCACCTCTCAGCTGCTTAGCACAGCAATCCTTTCTGCTGCACCAAACAGCGGACAGGGTAAAAAGGACCTAGGAGCAAAGGATGGGCAGGTGGGCCCAACTGCAAAGCGTCAGAGAGGCTCAGAGTGAACCAGTTCTTGCCACCTGATCTTCGGTGCTACCGGTACACCAGAACTGGGCTGAACCGGTAGAATACCAACCCTGCCTGGAACTAAATGTGCCAGTGTTTTCCATACCTTCACAATTGGCTCCCTTGAAATAGTCATCCTTTCATCCACTGCAGAATTCCAAAAATGCTACCTGGAAATAAATGTGCAAACATTTCCGTACCTCCACAACTGTATCCCTTGAAATATTCAACTCCCCCCACTCCTGCTGTCAAAACCATTATATCTTCTTGTGTTCCTTTTGAATGGCAGGATTTTAAAATATTTCAATTCCACCCTTCATCGGTTCTCCAGGGAGCCCGTTCCTCTCTTCTTTCTACTTGATCCTTCAAAAAGAAAAGAAAAGAAAAACAGAATCCTCTTTTTCTCCTTTTGTTATTCTTCCTTACTTTGGTTTAACACTCTTCTGTGGGTTGAATTTCTCCCCATGTTTTGCTAAATTGCCCACAACTTCAAGCCAAGGATGAATTATGTTTATTTACCAATATGTGGCAGCTTTTCACAACCGAGAACTCTGCAGTAATTTAAAAGGGAGATAAAAACCTGACGTTCTTTGAAATCATTATGAAATATGAGGCGGGAGATACCAATAATCCCTCCTCAAAGCAGGACGCGAGCATCGTTTCCTTCCCGTAAACAAGTATCCGGATGATGCCGTCTTTACGAGGAAATTAAGAAAGAAAATGAAATGTGTGAAAAGCACCTGTTGCCATCTTTTTAAAAGTAACACAACGTCGGGGTGCAGAGTAAAACTGAAAATAAAGGGCAGGATATTAAGGAAGGAAAGGAAGTGATACATGCAAGTCAAAGGATCAGGGACTCTCAGTGGTGGACTTCAAATAATTTAACAACTGGTTCTCTGCCTGGTTGCTGGGTGGGCGTGGCTATGGTGAGTGTGGCCTAGTTGGTTTCCTGCACCATTCTGGGAGCAAAAACGGGCTGTGGAGGGCCTGTTTTCCACCTCTCCTGGCTCCAGAGGCTCTCTGGAGGCCGGAAATAGGCCCATTTTAACCCTCCACGGGCCTCTGTTTTCCACCTCCCCAGGCTCCACATGCCCCCTGCACTTACCCGGGATCTAAAACGGGCTGTGTGGGGACTCCTGGAAGGGACAGGGCTGGGTGGGGCAGGCCCAGCTGGTTGTCGGAACTACCAGTTCACCAAACCGGACATAAAATTAACATTCAGTTCACCTGAACTGGTGTGAACTGGATGAAGCCCACCCCTGAGTCTAACCCAAGAAGGTCTTCTCTGATCTCCAGAAGAAGGAATGGTGAAGGACAGCTGAGGCAGCTTTGAAGACAATGAGCAGGGTTCCAGTATCTCAGGAGTTGCTCCAAAGAAGAGGGAGTCAAGCTACTCTCCAAAGCACCTGAAGGCAGGACAAGAAGCACTGGATGGAAACTAATCATGGAGAGAAGCAACTTAGAACTAAGGAAAACTTTCCTAACAGGGAGAATAATTAACCATTGGAACAGCCTGCCACCAGAAGTTGTGAATGCTCCAACACAGGAAGTTTTTGTGAAGAGACTGGGCAAGCATTTGTCTGAAATGGGATAGGGTTTCCTGCCTGAGCAGGAGGTTGGACTAGAAGACCTCCAAGATCCCTTCCAACTCTGTTCTTCTGTTATTCTGACACTCTTCTCCCAGAATTAGATGGACCCCAAATCTCTTGAACTTTCAAACAGGTATGAAAACATGGGACTTGTGGGCAGCCCTCCCGAGCTCCATTTTCACTGGCAGAGAGTTGCAGGAGGCCATCGCAGCTGAAAAAGGAGCTCGGGAACCCATTTTCGCCAGCAGCACAGGTGCCCCCCGACATGACCGATGTTGAGCTGGCCACGCCCACCCTAGACATGCCCTCCCACCCCTACCAGGTCAAACACAACCCTGATGTGGCCGTCAATGAAGTTGAGTTTGACACCCCTGCCCTAGGTTAACATGAGGAACAGATACTGTGTTTCCCAAAAATAAGACCCTGTCTCATATATTTTTTGCCACCAAAAAATGGCAACCAGGTCTTATTTTCAGGGGATGTCATCCACTGACTAACCTCACTTGCGCATGTCACCCCCCGGCCTCCTTTTCGCTGTCAGAGGCCTTCAGGAACTTCTTCTTCTGCCACCAGCAAGGCTTTCCTGAAGGCCTCTGCAGAGGATAAGAGAGCTCTGGATTGATCCAGAGCTTTGTTACCAGCTCCAGAGGCCTACAGGAAAGTCTTGACAGCCTTGCCAGCTGCAGAAGAAATGGACTGGCAAGGCAGGTGTCGGGGTGTGCGAGGCCTGGCTACAACTGTCCAAAGTGAGTAGTAGGGCAGCTCCACCCCCCCATCCTAGTTTAATTTTTACCCATCCACTCTGGAGTGGGTGGGATCTTAATTAGGGCTTATTTTGGGGGTAGGGCTTTTATTGGGCACACGTGTAAAAATCAAGCTAGGACTTATTTTCAGGGTAGGTCATATTTTTGGGGAAATGGGGTAATATATCAGCACTGCAAGTTTCGGAAGAGGTAGGAGAAGGAGTTGAAAGCTCCATGCAACTCTTTCTTTGCGTTTTCCCCCCAAAGCATCCAACTTCTTCCCAATTGACATTTCAGAGATGGAACACCAGCCAGTCGGTCGGTTTTCAAGGACGTTTCCAAAGTATCAATTTATCTACCTTAATATCGCCCCCAGAAACGCCAGAGGGAGAGGATTGATGAGGATCAAGGAAGACAGCAAGCATCCATCTCCCCACCCAACCCCCCACCCCTGTTTCAAATCATTTTCCACCACGGCTGCCTGCTTGGAATTCTCAACCGAGCTGAACAATGGAGGGGAAAAAAGAACACTAAGATCGATGTAAAAGCAACCCTCAAGTTACAACAGTTCACCTAGTGACCATCTGAAGTTACAATGGCACTGAAAACAAGGACCATGTTTCAGATTTATGACCATTGCAGCAACCTCACGATGTTACTGAAATAAGAAGTGAATTGGGGAATTAGATATTAAATTTAGCTTCCTTTCTTCTCCCTCCCCTTTTCTCCCTCTCTCCCTCCCTCCCTCTCTTTCCCTCCCTCTTTCTCTCTCTCCCTCTCTCTCCCTCACCTCTCCCTCCTTCTCTTTCCCTCCCTCTCCCCTCTTCCTCATTCCCTCTCTCTCCCTGACTCACTCCCTCTCCCTACCTCCCTCTCTTTCTTTCTCCCTCTCCTCCTTCCATTTTTCCTTTCCTCCCTCCCTCCCTCTCCCTCTTTTCCTCCCTCTCCCCCACTCCCTCCCCTCCCTCCCTCCCTCCCTCTCTCCCTCTCTTTCTTGACTTCCAGTTATAATAGCTATTAAAGTGGCTGAACATTCTGGTAGCTGTCATCCCTAGACATTGAGATAACACTTAATGTATTATGGAAGGAGGAAGTTAGGGGCAAAGAGAAGTTATGCTGGAAGGAAGGAATTGTGAAAAAGATCTCACCAAAGCAATGCACAAAATGTGATGTCCAAAGGCAGCTATGAATTCCCTGGCAGCAAATGACATCATCCAAGCCAGGCAAACAGATGAAATCTCAATTTTTATGTAGCTAGATAGGTCTGGCCTGAAACTTCTTTGAGTACTGTCAGGCGAGTTACCTGCATCCTGCTAAAATACTCTGTGTGTAAAAAAAAAAAAGTCAATCTCGACAGTGGTGGAATTCAAAATATTTTACTGTTCTGACCAAGACTTCTGAGACCATAATTACACACACGCTTATTTTAAAACAAGTCTTGTTTTATTGCAACGTTGGGAATTATTTTCATTCCCAGCCAGTAATGAAGCTCAAACAGTCCCTTGAGATGAGCACCCACCTTTCTTTCCTGTGAAGTGCTGCCAATAATGGAAGTGTTAAATGAACTAGAGCAAAAACCAACCAAAGTACAAAGAGCTTCAAGAATGAATCTGAACCGAACAAACAACTTTGCTTCCTGCAAAGGTTTCATCATCTTGGCCTGACCTTTATCCCTGATGGGAGGGGCAATCACCTCCCAGCCTTACTCCTGAGTCACCCCTTTTGTCTCAAGTGCTTTCACCTTCTAGCAGCTCTGCGCACACGCACACTAGGAACAGGCTCCCCTGAGTCCTCTGCCTCACTGCTGCCAGACTCTGGAGGTTCTGGAGGCAGCATCCCACTCCCAGATGGTCCTGGCCCATTTCTGCATCAGATGCAAGACCTCTGAGTCCTCTCCAGACTCCCGGACTGGTCCCCGTTCTTCTCCACTGTCCAATTCCGCTGCCATCTGCACAGGCTGCTGGTGAACCACAACATTTACTACTGGTTCTGTGGGCGTGCAGAGCATTCTAAAATGGGGAATTTTAATAATGAAAACTTATCTTACCATCAGCACTGATGAGTAAAACAGCTGAGCCGTAATCCACTCTGCCGTACCTATCAGCTGAGCTGCAAATGAAGGAAATATAGGACAGGAAAGGACGGGAGCGGGTGGGTGGGGCCAACTGCTGATCGGTGCTACCGGATTGCTACAACCGGTGCGAACTGCAACATCCCACCCCTGATTCTCTACCACAAAAAATTAGAAAGAGTTTACGACTATACAGAAAGCACAAGATTATGAATACATTTCCCTGGTCTGCTGATTTATGTGAGAAGTGCCAGAATGCAGCTATCAACACAACATTTTATTTCCAGCTTAATGTTCTCTGAAAGTTACAAATAAATATTTACCATGTTGCACAAATGCAGCCTTGTTTAAGAGGAGGCAATACTGTCTATAAGTATAATTGCATTTGGCATGAAGGATTTTTGCTGCTTTCATTATTTGACATTTGACGCATTTTCTCTGGGTAGGAAGCTTACATTTATTTTGATTATCGTGTGCATGTTTTACAGTGGGTCTCTTTCCACAGTATGCATATCTGATAAAGGAGTAAATTGACCTGTCATCTAATCCTGAAAGTATTATATTCATCTGCAAATAGACCCAGTTTTGCTCATATCATGGGGGAAGGAATGGCAGAACCTGGTGGAGGAGTTAAAAGAGGAATCAGCCTAGAATCCCTACATAGCCACAAACAAATGAAGTCCAAAACCCCCTTGAGTGCTGTTGGTTCTTATCTAACTCTAACCAGGTAATCACTGCTAGTAGAGAAGATTGTGGTGTATAGCAGTGGTTCTTAACCTGCGTGACATCGCCCCCCAAGGGGTGATTTTGTTTTTCAGGGGGGCAATGAAAAGGGGCAACGTGGGGGCGAAGGAATGGAGGGGGGCGAAATGGGGGCGATGGAGCAAGATATATTGGGAGAGAGACAGAGGGAGAGAGATCTATATTGGTAGATAAGTAGGTAGGTAGACAAAAAGACAGACAGGTAGGTAGATAGGCAGGAAGGCAGGCAGGCAAACAGACAGACCTTTTGGATGGATGGATGGACAGGTGCCGGTTCAGGTGTGGTACAACAGTTAATGGGGTGAGCCTGCAGGGCCGGTGCCTCAAACGCCCCCCTGCCGCTTCTTAGCTTCCCCAAGGGGGCCGGCAGAGGGGTGCTAAGAGGCGACAGGGGGGCGTTCAAGGTGCCGGCTGGCCCTGCAGGTTCACCCATTGACTAGCACTGCTCCGGAGTCGGCGCCTCCAATGCGGAAGCAGTGGCATGTTACGTGCTGCCGCGGCCTCGTTCGCGTGCGGCCCCCCTGCCGCCTCTTAGTGCCCCTCTGCTGGCCCCCTTGGGACACTAAGAGGTGGCAGGGGGCGTTATGTTAGGGAGGGGGCGATGACAACTTCCTCAATGGCTCAAGGGGGCGATTCTTTCAAAAAGGTTAAGAACCACTGGTGTATAGGCATGAGTACCATGTTTCCCCCAGAATAAGACCCTGTCTTACATATATATATATATATATATATATATATATATATATATATATATATATATATACTTGCCACCAAAAAAGGCACCATGTCTTATTTTGGAGGGACTGACTAACCTCACTTGTGCGCATGACCCCTGGCCTCCTTTTCGTGGTCAGAGGCCTTCAGGAACTTCTTCTGCAGCCAATTGTCCCTCCACCTCATCCAGGATAAAATTCACCATCAATGACTTCCAGAAAGTGGACTGACCCCCATCAGAACTCTGCCCTTGCTTGGCAAATTGACCCAGAGGGAGCAGACTCCCCATTCATCCCATGGTGAGCTTTGACCCAGTTAGTATTTATTTATGTATTGGTTTGTTTATTGATCAAATTTAGAAACCACCCATCTCGCTCGCAGAGAGACACTGTGTGGCATGCAGATAGAGTATTTTGTCAGAGTGCTCACAGTGTGACTATGTGAGACAACACAGGAGCAAATGTAAGCAATTGACAAATCAAATAAATAGATAAATAAAAACAACGCCTGCCTTAGCTTATCCTCTTCCTCTCCTCCCTTTCCCTCCCATCTATCCCAGCCCATCCATCCTCTGTTCTGTTCTGTTCTGTTCATTTGAAAATGCAACTCCCTCAAAACAGAGGGGAGCCATAGGTAAACGAAAGGAGAAATAAAGCCGCCCCTTTTGTTCACTGTCCCTACTAGACTCTGACTAGATCTTTCTTTCTGATCGATGGAGCCGCTTTTCCATAACGCGTGGCTTGATTTAATATGCACGGGAGAGAAAGCGCGGCTCCTCCGAGCACGGCGGCAAAGATAACCTTGAAGAGGATAAATGAATGCAGGCCTTGATGGCGCAATTTGTACTTTTATTGATTTTTTCCCTTTTAACCGCACCTTGTGGTGGGACGATAAGTGATTTGACTTAACAAGAAGGCAGGGCTTATTTTCTGTCCCAGAGTTTGAATGGATTATTTTATCGGATTTGGAATCGCTGATCGGAAAAAAAATTTTTTCCTCCTTCAGATTGCTAAAACAAATGCAAAAGTGGTCCTTCACGTGCAACTGTTCATGTAAGGATCATTCAAAGTTACAACGGCATCGAAAAAAAGGGACTTATGACCATTGTGTTGTCCTCGTGTTCATGTGATCAAAATTCAAGATGTTGGCCACGGACTCGTATTTACGACATCCCATCCCATTGTATCATATCATATCATATCATCTTATCATATCATCATATAATATTATATTCTAACCTAATTCTTCATTCTATTCTATTCTATTCTATTCTATTCTATTCTATTCTATTCCATTCCATTCCATTCTTAATTCATTCTACCGTTATTCCATTCCATTCTATTTATTCTATTATTTTTCCTTATTCTATTCTATTCTATTCTATTCTGTTCTGTTCTGTTCTGTTCTGTTCTGTTCTATTCTATTCCATTCCATTCCTATTTCTCATTCTATTTTCCTTCTTCTATTCTATTCTATTCTATTCTATTCTATTCCATTCCTATTCTATTCATTCCATTCCATTTATTCCTTTTTCTATTCTATTCTATTCCATTCCATTCCATTCTAGTCTACATTCTATTCTATTCTATTCTATTCTATTCTATTCCATTCCTAATTCATTCTACTGTTATTCCATTCCATTGCATTCTATTTATTCTATTCTTTTTCTTTATTCTATTCTATTCTATTCCATTCCATTCCATTCCATTCTAGTCTACATTCTATTCTATTCTATTCTCCTCTACATTCTATTATATTCTATTTTAAAAAAATATCTCAAATGAAAAAGAAAAGAAAGAAGACTCATCAGATACGTCTTCCCCAACCAAAGGAAAAAAAGCTCCTAACACAGGATCTGCTTGAAATTAAGAGTGTAATTCAATTGTGAATTCAACTAATTTAAACCAAGCCAGAGATGATTCCGGTGTCTATATCAGCAGAATATATATATATATATATATATATATATATATATATATATATATATATATATATATATATAACATGGGTAAACACAGAGAATCGAGATGACAAAACAGGGATTCTCACTTTATTTCGTTCCCTTGAAAGTATATTTGGCAGGAATTCATTAGTATTTGCTTTAATCAAAACAGGATTTCTGGAAAATGGCTTATAGCATATGATATGGGGCAGAAGATCCTCCAATGCAGGGGTGTCAAACTCGATTTAATTGAGAGCCCCATCAGGATTGTGTTTGACCTGGGAGTGGGGGGCTGGTGGAGTGTGGCCATGATCGGCATGGCTTGTTTGACATCACTTGTGTCAGGAACACCAGTGGTGGCCAAAGTCTAAGGCAGGACTTCCCTGAGACTCTCCCTCGCTCTCATTATAATCTCCTTCCTTCCTTCCTTCCTTCCTTCTTCCTTCCTTCTTTCCTTCCTTCCTTCTGTTGGAAGAATATCTGTCTGTGGCAGTGGAGGGATTCATTTTTTTTAACTACCGGTTCTGTGGGCGTGACCAGGTGGGCATGACCAGGTGGGTGCAGCCAGGTGGGCATGGCCAGGTGGGTGTGGCCAGGTGGTCATGTGACTGGGTGGGCATGGCTATGGGTTTTTTCACAGCAGCACTCGCTCCCCGTTTTTTGCCTACTTGGCCTCAGGGAAGCCTCTTGGTGAGGTAAGTACAACAGCAAGGGGGGGAAATCTGCTGTGCCATATAATTTAGATTAGCTAGAAATCAAGAAATCTGGTGATTTCCTGCTTTCTGGCTAATCTAAATTGCACAGCACAGCCGATTGTCGGAAATACCAGTTCAGCTGAACCAGTAGCATTATTATTTTTTTACTACCAGCTCACCTGAACCGGCCTGAACCGGTAAAATACCACTTCTGTTCCTGGGTTCAATTCCAAATGAACATGCAAGCCGCTTGGAAAGATAGTTTATTGGTGAACAGGATGGCTTCCTGGGAAGAAAAAAAGGGAAGAGTTGCTGAGGTTTGGCTCAATTGTGGTCGTAAGTGGAGGACTACCTGTGTTTCTCTGACTCTGGTTTTCTGGAAAGGAGGTTCTTGAGCAGCGACATTTATTTCCTTTTTGTCTCTTAAAGATTGATTTTCGAAGGGACTCTGTACTCACTGGGCAGTCAAGAAAACCAGTTCCTTCCTGGTTTTCTTTTTAACCTCTGCATTACCTTGTCCTACTGCCATTAAGAATGACGTTTGCATATTAACAGGGAACGCTGTGGGTTTTTTTTAGAATAGAAACATCGTCTAATAGAAAAGACACTCCCTATAATGCTTAAATTCTTACGTAGCCAAGACACCAGCATTCACAACACAGAAAATAATAAGATGAGATGAGATAGAGGAGAGGAGAGGAGAGGGAAGGGGACAAAGACAGAGAGAAAGGGAGGGGAGAGGATGATATAAGATGAGATGAGATGGAAATGAGATGAGATGAGATGAGGAGATGGAGAGGAGAGGAGAGGAGAGGAGAGAAATGATGGAATGAAGAATTAGAGTAGAATAAATAGGATAGAATAAAACAGAAGAGAAGGGAAGAGAAGAGAAGAGAATGATGGAATGAAGAATTGGATTAGAATAAATAGAATAGAATAGAATAGAATAGAGTAGAAGAGAAGGGAAGGGAAGGGAATGATGGAATGAAGAATTGGATTAGAATGAATAGAATAGAATAGAAATAGAATGGAAGGGAAGGGAATGATGGAATGAAGAAGATTAGTATAAATAGAAGGGAAGGGAAGGGAAGCGAAGAGAATGATGGAATGAAGAATTAGATTAGAATAAATAGAATAGAATAAATAGAAGAGAAGGGAAGAGAAGAGAATGATGGAATGAAGAAAGATTAGAATCAATAGAATAGAATAGAATAGAATAGAATAGAATGGAATGGAATGGAAGGGAAGGGAAGGGAATGGAATGGAATGGAATGGAATGGAATGGAATAGAATAGAAGGGAAGGAAGGGAAGGGAATGATGGAATGAAGAAATTAAAACAATAGAATAGAATAAAGAAAGAAAGAAGGAAGAGATGATGGAATGAAGAAAGGTTAGAATAAATAGAATAGAATAAATAGAATAGAAGGGAAGAGAAGAGAATGATGGAATGAAGAATTGGATTAGAATAATTAGAATAGAAGGGAGTAGAAGGGAAGGGAAGGGGAGAGAAGAGAAGAGAAGAGAATGATGGAATGAAGAATTGGATTAAAATAGAATAGAATAGAATAGAATAGAATAGAATGGAATGGAAGGGAAGGGAAGAGAATGATAAGATAATGGGAGGAAAGGATAAGAGAGGATAAAGATAAGATGAGATGAGAAGATAAAATAAAATAAGATAAGATGGGATGGGAAGATAAGATAACAAGATAAAATGAGATGAGATAAGAAAAATAAGGTAACCTTTATTGACACTTTTTTCTGTGAACACACTGGCACCCATTAAAAAACAAAATTCTATACACACATACAACCATGCACATACATGCATATACCGGTATACATACGATATATGCATGTATGTGTATGGTTGTGTATACATGTATATGTATACATATGCATACATATGTGAATGTGTATATATACTGGTATATAATGAATAACAACCCCTTTGCAAACAAGATGCCATTCCACATCTGAAGCTGAAAAGCTTTAAGCTGGGAAATTGCGTAGCAATTCTACCCAGATAGCCTTCCCTTCTCCAAGCCCTCCAAAGCAGCTTACAACTAACTTGCAATCTCTTCCCTTCTGGTGACCTTGGAGCAGGAGCGATCCATGCTCCTTGCAACCACTCTTGATAAATGAACGCAAAGGGAGCCCACCTTGAAATAACAAACAAAAAAAAAACAACCCTCGCCTCTTACTGCATACCAAAAGGCGAGGGCTTCTTCTTCCCCGTTCACCTTTTTTCATTCAAATGCATCTGTTTCATCAAAATAAATAAATAAATTAAAAATCTGAGCACTTGCAAAAAAATAAATTAATTAAAAATCTGAGGACTTGCTATGAGAGGAAGTGCTCTGCCTGCAAAAGCTTTTGAAAGCTGGAATTGGAAAAAAAAAACAGCAGGCCAGCAACTTCACAAGCCATGGTGGCACAGGGGTTAGAATGCAGTATTTCAGGCTGACTCTGCCCAATGCCAGCAGTTCGATGCTGACCCACTCAAGGATTACTTACTCTTCCGTCCATCCAAGGTCAGTAAAATGAAGGCCCAGGTTGTTGGGGGCAAGAGGCTGACTCTGTAAACCACTTAGACAGGGCTGGAAAGTGGTATACAAGTCTATTGCTAGTCCTCCCTCCTTCCCTCCCAGTGCTTAGAATGCAGTATTGCAGGCTGACTCTGCCCACAGCCAGCAGTTCGATCCTGACCGGCTCAAGGTTGATTCAGCCTTCCTTCCTTCCTTCCTTCCTTCCTTCCTTCCTTCCTTCCTTCCTTCCTTCCTTCCTTCCTTCCTCCCTAACTCCCTCCCTCCCTTCCTTCCTTCCCAGTAATCAGAATGAGTATTGCAGGCTAATTCTGCCCACAGTCAGCAGTTCAATCCTGACCGGCTCAAGGTTGACTCAGCCTTCTGTCCTTTCCAGGTCGGTCAAATGAGGACCCAGATTGTTGGGGGCAAGAGGCTGACCCTGTAAACCGCTTAGAGAGAGCTGGAAAGCAGTATATAAGTGTTATTGCTAGTCCTTCCTTCCTTCCTTCCTTCCTTCCTTCCTTCCTTCCTTCCTTCCTTCCTTCCCTCCCTACAATGACGGTATTTAATTTCATTGTATGAGTGCAGTGACAATAAAATAAACTAAATTAAACTTCTGTGGTGCACAGAGGTTAGAATGCAGTATTGCAGGCTAGTTCTACTGACTGCCAGCAGTTCGATCCTGACCGGCTCAAGGTTGACTCAGCCTTCCATCCTTCCAAGGTGGGTGAAATGAGGACCCAGATTGTTGGGGGCAAGAGGCTGACTCTGTAAACTGTTTAGACAGGGCTGGAAAGCATTGTGGAGCTGTATATTGTATACATTTCTTTTCTTCTTTCTCTCCCTGCCCCCCTCAAGCACCTGTAACTGTGGTTGCCTGTTTCTTCAGCCAGTGGAATGAAAGAAATGGAGGGTCTGGGGGTGGGAGATGGCTGGCTGGGGAATTCTGGGGATTGAAGTCCACAGGTCTTAAAGCTGCCAAGGTTGGAGAGCAGTCTGGCTACTTCATGAGCAGGTTGTTGTTCTGAAAACCGCAACCTTTGCAGATGCCCTTTCTCCGGAAAATAATGAAATTTAAATTAAATAATAATAACAATAATAACAATAATAACAATAATAATAATAAACCTCATCCGTTTTGCATGCAAATACGGGCTCGTTCATGTCATCGAGAGAGCCTTTAATTCGCTTCTTCTTCTTGTTTTTAAAATTCTCTTTTCAGTGTTTCCTCGCCTGAGTATGTGTATATGTGCAATTCATCATTGAGGGAGGGAGCCCTCTTTTATGTTTTCATCCCTGGTGACATTTTTAATCAAGGAGGATCTTCCTTGCAAAGATTAAACCTCGCTCTGAATAGAAGAAGGTGCTTAACGCTTGTCAGGAGAATGTGGGCCGCCAACAGGAGAAAAAAAGCAGGGGGGAAAGCCATAAGGTTTTTACCAGGGGTGAGCTTCAAAAAATTTAGCAACTGGTTCTCTGCCCAGTTGTTGGGTGGGCATGGCGATGGTGGGCATGGCCTAGTCAGCCTCCTGCACCACCCTGGCCTGTGAGCAAAAGTGGGCTGTGTCAGGGGGAGCTATGGCCTCCGGAGGCTCTCCGGAGGCCAGAAAGAAGCCCATTTCCGGCCTTCTGGAACTTCTAGGAGGCCCGGTTTTTGCCTTCCCTGAGCCCCCGCCCGGGTCTTGCATTTACCTGCGATCCAAACTTGGCTGCGTGGGGACTGGGAGGGGCAGGGTGGGTGGGACCAGCCAGGGGTGGGATTTGCCAGTTTGCTGAACTGGCGATAAAATTAACAACCAGTTCACCCGAACCGGTGTGAACCAGTAGCAGCCCTCCCCTGGTTTTTTTTACCATCCATTGGTGCAGGTAGTCCTCGCCATACAACAATTCACTTAGTGACCATTGGAAGTTTCAACAGCACTGAAAAAAGTGACTTATTACCGTTTTTCCCACTTATGACCGTTGCAGCATCCCCAGGGTCACATGGTCAAAATTCAGACTCATATTTGTTACCGTCGCAGTGACCTTCTCACCCAATTGTCGGAAATGCTTGAAAGGACGGGGTACTTACTACCATGTATGGTGGTCCTGCCAAAAAACTCAGATAAAATTAACAACCAGTTCACCTGAACCAGTGCGAACCGGTAGCAGCCCGCCCCTGGTTTATTTTACCATCCATTGGTGCAGGTAGTCCTCGCCGTACAACAATTCACTTAGTGACCATTGGGAGTTTCAACAGCACTGAAAAAAGTGACTTATTACCGTTTTTCCCACTTATGACCGTTGCAGCATCCCCAGGGTCACATGGTCAAAATTCAGACTCATATTTGTTACCGTCGCAGCGACCTTCTCACCCAATTGTCGGAAATGCTTGAAAGGACAGGGTACTTACTACCATGTATGGTGGTCCTGCCAAAAAACTCAGATAAAATTAACAACCGGTTCACCTGAATCAGTGCGAACCGGTAGCAGCCCGCCCCTGGTTTATTTTACCATCCATTGGTGCAGGTAGTCCTCGCCGTACAACAATTCACTTAGTGACCATTGGGAGTTTCAACAGCACTGAAAAAAGTGACTTATTACCGTTTTTCCCACTTAGGACCGTTGCAGCATCCCCAGGGTCACATGGTCAAAATTCAGACTCATATTTGTTACCGTCGCAGCGACCTTTTCACCCAATTGTCGGAAATGCTTGAAAGGACGGGGTACTTACTACCATGTATGGTGGCCCTGCCAAAAAACTCAGATAAAATTAACAACCAGTTCACCTGAACCGGTGTGAACCGGTAGCAGCCCACCCCTGGTTTTTTTTACCATCCATTGGTGCAGGTAGTCCTTGCTGTACAACTTAGTGGTGGGATTCTACCACTTGGGCTCCCATACTCACCTTTATCCTCTCTTTTTGAAGTGCAGCTGCTTTGCGTGGCACAGCAGAGTGCCACACGGCAGCTGCTGAAGCGACCGGGAGAGTACAGGCTTGCAGGAGGTGAGTTGGAATGCCTCTGCGCCTGTGCTTGGCATGCATGTTAAGTGTGTGCATGCACACAAAGCGTGTCCACCAAGCCATGCCCACCGAACCGGTGGTAAAACTTTTTGAATCCCACCACTGGTACAACAGTTCATTTAGTGATTGTTCCAAGGGACCAAGAAAAGGGACTTATGACCGTTTTCCACCATTACGACCGTTGCAGGCTTTCTGAAATCACGTGATCAAAATCCAGATGCTTGGCAACTGACTTGTATTTATGACGGTTGCCGTGTTCATGGGGGGGGGGGTGTCAGTGCGATCTCCTTTTGCGATCGGCAAAGCCAACAGGGGCAAGCCAGATTCACTTAACAACTCTGGCGAGAAAGTTTGCAAAACGAGGCAGAAGCCGCTTCACCAATGTCTCGCTTAGCAATGTAAATTGGGGGCTCGTTTCATGGTCGTATGTTGAGATCTACCTATATTTGTGAGCTCCCTTGTAGATAAATCTGTATTCCGCCCCCCTTTTTAAAAAATCTTTTAAATGAGTAGCGTGGAGGTTTTGCAAGCTGATTTCCCAGACAGAGTGAGATTCCTGCTTCCCTCCAATACACCCATGGATACTATTTGACTGGCATGGCTGAATCCAGCGCATTAAAAGGCTGTCGTTAAACCCTGTGAAATGTCATTAATTTTGATGGGAAGATGCTGAGAAGGCGCTCAGTTCCTCCATTTAAATTCAGGCCATCTCAAAGAGCTTGACTGCAGCTGAACTGCAACTCTGGATTGACTTCTGTGAAGGTCGTGATGAAGACATGTGCCAGTCCGTATCCTATCGGAAAGTCATCCGTCCACTAGATCCAAAGTGGATTGTTCAAAATTTGTTATTCTTTTTTATGTGATGAGCGGATAAAATTGTTTCAGGGGAGGAAGCGCCCTATTCTGTTCTAATTCTGCTCTGCTCTGCTCTATTTCTATTCTATTCTGTTCTGTTCTGTTCTGTTCTGTTCTGTTCTGTTCTGTTCTATTCTACTCTACTCTACCCTACCCTACTCTACTCTACTCTACTCTATTCTACTCTACTCTATATTCCAATATTCTATTCTATTCTTTATTCCAATATTCTATTCTATATTCTGATATTATTCTATTCTATGCTATTCTTTATTCCAATATTCTATTCTATTCTCCTATTCTATTCTACTCTATTCTACTCTACTCTACTCTTTATTCCAATATTCTATTCTATTCTTTATTCCAATATTCTATTCTATTCTTTATTCCAATATTCTATTCCATTTTATATTCTGATATTATTCTATTCTATTCTTTATTCCAATATTCTATTCCATTCTATATTCTGATATTATCCTATCCTATCCTATCCTATCCTATCCTATTCTTATTGTTTCCATCTCTCTTGTCTCAATTTAGCATTGATTACATGATAACATAAAATTGCAATGAGACTTTCATAAGTAGCGGTATAAATGAGCCAAATCAATAAATAATGCACAGTCTAATGCTATGGGTACTGTACATTTCCTATTATTGCCAGCCAATTAGGAGAGGCTGAGTGATGTAGACTCTGACCTCCAATAAGATTTGGTGTCAAAATAAAACCAAATTGTTTCTGACAGTAAAATAATTTGCAAGGGCTTCTCGTGAGCTTCTAATTGGCTTGGAGAGCCAGAGCTCTGATTGCAAGATAAAACAAAACACAGCCACAGAAATGAAAAGTTACTGCTGGCTGAACTAAATACTGATTTTTTTAAAAAGGCTCAGCTGAAGAATTGGATTGTTAGCTTTGACAGGTAGGAAAATGCATTTAAAACAGATGCAAACTTTAGGTCTCTTCATCAGTGGCACACAAAAACACATGAGTGATAAACCAAATTCCAATTGTTTCTTTTTAAAAGAAAAAGAAAAAGAAAGGGATACAGCAGCATAATACAGGTTTTTTTAAATAATGTTGTTGCTTTTTAAATAGAAGCATGAAGTTTATCCATGATTGCTAACAGCATAGATAAATGTCTATGGAGATACTCAGTCATCCAGGTTATCGTTGTCCCAAAGATGCTTTTGGGGTTTTCTTTTGCAGTTTTTTATTAATCAATCCAAAAATGATTAAGAAATTGTATAGCTACTTACTAGGAGTGAAATTAGAAAAAGAACAAGTGAAGGAGATGATGATAGCTTGGGGAAAACACTTTGGCTATGGGATAGAATTAGACAAATGGCAGAAACTGTGGGATAGAAATTATAAACTAACAATGTCAACAGCATATAAAGAAAATCCATATAAGATGTTTTATAGATGGCATTTTACACCGGCAAGACTGGCAAAGTCTTGTTTAAAGATAAATCAGCTAAATGGTGGAAATGCCACCAGGTACCAGGAGCATATTACCATATGTGGTGAACATGAACAGAAGCTAGTGTCATGCCCTTGTTAGAGTCTGATTCTGAGGGGGAGATTGAGCAGCTGACAGGGAGTGGGAGTGTGGCTCTGGTGGCTGTTGAGGAAACTGGGGAAGGGCACAGTTCGGCTGGGCATTCAGAGGAAGACCCAGGGCCATCCCCTCTTCATCCTAGCACACGCAGGGAAGAACGGAGAAGGGAGCAACGTGGCTTGCGGGAGAGAAAAGGGCCCTGATCCCTTTCATTAGTTGCAGCTGGGAGAACAGGATATAAGTGGGGCGTTTGCATACAGCATCTTGCTGGAAGCAAAGCCTGCATTATCCTTGTCAGGCTTATCTGGGTATTGGTGTTCTCCCAACTGTGGGTGCTGCATTATCTTTTGGAAATCTGCAATTCATTATCCTGACCTGTCATGTTAAAATACTTCAGCATGCTTTGTGTTGGTTTTTTATTTCTAATTTATCTGTACTTTGGGTTCGGACTGCATTTCTTCCCTTTGTAGACTGTTTTTGGAAGAGTTTGATTTCCAGCCTAGGATAATTAAATATTGGGGGCCAAGTTGGAGGCATTAAAGGGACTGTACCTATTTTGGGGACTTTGGTGCCTTTGTGCCATGCCCCGGGTCATCACAGCTAGAAGATATTGGACAAAAATACATACATGTCTGGAAAAGATGATAAAACAACACATAGACTTAAAGCCTGAGATATTTTTATTGGGGATTTTACCTGAAAATTACAGTAAAGGAAAAACATATTTAATTATACTATGTTAACAGCAGCTAGAATTGTATTTGCTCAAAATTGGAAAAATGAAAAGATTCCGATAGAGGAAGAGGTGATTATGAAAATATTCGAATGTGCAAAAGTGAGTAGATTAACATTGGCAATTAAAGAACACCAATAAACAGAATATTATATGATATGGGATTTATTTTATAAATGGTTGGAAAATGAAGTAAGAAGTTAAATTAATATTGTTATAATGATAAGATATATAAGGTTGAGAAATTTTTAACATGAATGTAACCATAGTAAGAAATGTATATTAAACATAAATATTTGCACAAGATATATGTAACCAATCAACATACTGTATAACTGAAAGCCAAAGGAACAACTGGACTTTCTGGTTTTTCTTTGAAGATGTTTTGCTTCTCATCCAAGAAACAACTCCTCCTCCTCCTCCTCCTCCTCCCCCTCTTCCTTCTTCCCTTCCCCTTCCTTCTTCCTTCTCTCTTCTCAAGAAGTTTCTTGGATGAGAAGTGAAACATCTTCGAAGAAAATCTGTCAGGATGTGACAGCATAAACATCAGATGAAAAGGATAAACAATATATTTTTTTCTTCTTCTGTCTTTGGAATAATCCAGGTGAGAAAGTGTTGTAACATGAACAATGCTATCTCTTCTCTTAGTATCATATGCCTTAAGACTAATTTTCAATTGGTTTCAATTGGTTCATATGGAATTGACCTTCTTCAATGGTTCATCCAAATAATTCAGAAATTGCCGACTTTAATATTTCTCTCTCTCTCTCTCTCTCTGTGTAAAATATGGCATATATTTTATTATTAGTCACTGATACATTATTTATTCATTTTGCATGTATTAACTAATCTGGTGTTTAGGCCTTGATTTGTCAGTGTGTTAATAAATTAATCATATATTTCTTTAATTTCTTATTATCATCTTTGAATAATTTATAGTAATAGTTAATAGCATATCACAGCACAATACTAATACTGATACTAATACTAATACTGGTGAATCGGTTGTGACCGATTCTTGAAAGCTGCCCTGCAGGGTTTTTTTTTTTAGCAAGCATGTCCACCTCCATCATCTCTATCTCCATCTCCATCTCCATCTTTTAATTTACATCAAAAGGAACATTTTGTCGAACAGGACTAAGATCTGACTAAAGCATTTTGGAGCCATCTTCTGCATGGGGAAAAAAAAGAGCATTCCTACCAAATGTAGCTCTATCAAAAAGCAGAGTCATGATGTGGCTTCAGGTTAGGGTGCAAAAGAAGTTGATGCCATCGTTTCAGCACTAGATGGCAGTGTTCAGCCATTTTTGCTAGTTTATTTTCCTGCTGGACTCCAAGTTTATTGTTTGCTGACCAACAAAAGAGGAAGGGGGGGGGAGTTTGAGGTCCTATTGAAACAGAAGGAATATTGAACCACAATTAAGGAGTGTTATTTAGTGTGGGCTACAACTAACAGGAGCACAGTATAGGCTAATCAAAAATTACATATAACACAAACCGGCATCACACCCAAAAAATAACAACAATAACAATTAATTTATGATGTGCATGCTGTCTCTAGGTTCAGGGGTGGGATTTAAAATTTTTAACAACTGGTTCTGTGGCTAGGTGGGCATGACCATGTGACTGGATGGGCGTGGCTTGTTTTTTTTTTGCAGCAACCCCCCCTTTTTGGGGGCCTTCTAGGCCTCAGGGAAGCCTCCTGGGGCAGGGGCATTTTTGCTCCCAGAAGACTCCCCTGAGGCTCAGAAAGAAAAACAATGCAACACCCCTCACCCTCCATTTTGGGGCCTTCTGGGCCTCAGGGAAGCCTCCTGGGGTGGGTGTTTTTGCTCCCAGGAAGTTCCCCAGGGGCCCAGGAAGGAAAAAAATTGAGCCCATGGGAGGGAACAACTGGTTCTGTGGGTGTGGCTAGGTGTGCATGGGCATGTGACTGGGTGGGCGTGGCTTGTTTTTTGTTTTTTGGCAGCACACTCCACCCTCCATTTTGGGGCCTTCTGGGCCTCAGGGAAGCCTCTGGGGGGGATTTTTGCTCCCAGAAGGCTCCCCTGGGGTTCAGGAAGGAAAAAATGGAACCTGGAGGAGGCGTGTAGCACCCCCCTCCATTTTTTGCCTTCCTGAGCCTCAGGAAGCCTCCTGGGTGAAGAAGTAAGACGATGAGGGGAATCCCAGAACAGCTGATCATCGGAACAGCTGATCGTCAGGAGGGGAAAAAAAGAAATACCTTAAGGAGTGACTGGGCAGGGGAGAATGCAGTCAGCGTTGTGCATGCGTGTGATGTTGCGCATGTGTAGTAAGGACTGACTGGGCGGGGAGGGGAGGGGCAGGTGGAGAGGGGCGGGGCCAGTCAGGGCAGGATTTGCTGGTTCTCCAAACTGTGCAAAATCATAACAACCAGTTTTATAGAACTGGTCCGAACCGGTAGAATCCCACTGCTGCCCCACCAACACTCATATCAAAGACCTGTTAAGACACAGCATTTATAAGTCATAGAAGTAACAGCACTGGGCATCCTCGACTTACAACATAAAGTTACTACAGCATGGGGAAAAAGTGACTTATGACCATTTTCCACACTTATGACCATTGCAGCATCCCCACAGTCATGTGATTTACATTCCGACACTTAGCCACGGACTCATATTTATGACGGTTGCAGCGTCCCAGGGATGGGGGGGTCAGGCGATCCCCTCTTGCAACCTTCTGATGAGCAAAGTCAACAGGGAAGGCAAGATTTGCTTAACAACCAGGTTACTCACTGAACAACTGCAGTGATTCACTTAACCATGGTGGCAAGAAAAGTCGTAACATGCATAACAAAACTCCCTTAACAAATTTCTCAGTTAGACACACAAATTTGGGGATAAATTGTTGTGGTAAGTTGAGGACTACCTGTATTAATACATAAATAAATAAATGAATAAATGAATAAATGGATGGATCGATGGATGAATAAATGAATGAATAAATGAATAAATGACCAAAATTCTCACTTAGCCACAAAAATTTGGGTCTAAATTGTTATGGTAAGTTGGGGATTCCTGTATTAATACATATATACATACATGTATGTATGTATGTATGCATGTATGTATGTATGTATGAATAAATGAATAAATAAATAACCAAATTTCTCTCTTAGCCACAACAATTTGGGTCTAAATTGTTGTGGTAAGTTGAGGATTACCTGTATTAATACGTAAATGAATAAATAAATAAATAGATGCATGGATGAATGGATGAATCAATGAATCAATGAATCAATGAATGAATAAATAAATAAATAACCAAATTTCTCTCTTAGCCACAAAAATTTGGGTCTAAATTGCTGTGGTAAGCTGAGGATTACCTGTATTAATACATACATAAGTAAATAAACAAATAGATGAATGAATAAATGAATAAATAAATAACTAGATTGATGGATGGATGGATGAATGAATGAGTGAATGAATGAATGAATCAATCAATGAATAATTGAATAAATAACCAAATTTCTCACTTAGCCATAAAAATTTGGGTCTAAATTGTTGTGGTAAATTGAGGATTACCTGTATTAATACATACATAAGTAAATGAATAAATAGATGAATGAATAAATGAATAAATAAATAAATAACTAGATGGATGGATGGATGAATGAATGAATAAATGAACGAATAATTGAAAAAATAACCAAAATTCTCACTTAGCCACAAATATTTGGGTCTAAATTGTTGGGGTAAGTTGAGGATTACCTGTATTAATACATAAAAAAATAAATGAATAGATGGATGGATGAATGAATGATTGAATAAATAAATAAATGAATGAATTAATACATACATACATACATACATACATACGTACATACATACATGGATGCATAGATGAACGAATGAATGAATGGAATGAATGAATGGAATGAAAATACACACACACCAAATATCTCACTTAGCAGACATTTGAGGCTCAATTGGTGCTCATTACGTCAATGGGCTTAGCCAGGAATGCTTTACAAGTTGACAACCTGTGTTACCACACACCGCTTCAGTCTGGCCAGCTTCTTCTCATCCCTTGAACTGACCGCATGGAATAATGCAGCAGCCCTTAAATCCCGCTTCCCGATGGCTTATTTATCTCTGCACACTCCACCCCGGGAATCCCAGCAATGCAGGCACCAGAGCATTGCAAATAGGAAGTGACTGGAGGATGGGGGGCAGGGAGGCGGAGGTTGCCCAGTTAACCAAGCGGCTCGTTGCATGACGGCTGTAAGTCGTAATTGCTCTGACAGCCAAGCAGGAGAGACAGGGAAAAAAAAGACTTTGAAACACAATTGGGTGGTGAGGGAAGGGCCTCCGATTTGTGGTGTCTAGATAAACTTTCAGGCTGAGATCAGGTTCCTTCTCCGCAAAGTCCACTGTGGGACCCTCTGAGCTGGGTGGTTTTCTTGCAGACATTTCATGACCTAACTAGGTAACGTTATCAGCGCTAGGAGAGAGTTGGGCTAGCTGTAGGTATTTAATGGAGCATCTAGCTCTGATATTACCCAGCTGGGTCAAAAAACACCCTCCCAGCTCAGAGAGCCCCAAGGACCCAACAGTCTTCCTTCTCCTCCATGCCACAAAACCCACTCCTGTCTGACACTGGTGATGTTATCTAGTTGGGTCATGAGATGCCTAGAAGAAAACTGTTCAGCTCAGAGAGCACCAAGAACCACACAGTTCCCCTTCTCCTTCATGCCACAAAACCAGAGGTGGGATTCAGCTGGTTTGGACCAGTTCTGGAGAACCGGTAGCGGAAGTTTTGAGTAGTTCAGAGAACCAGCCAATCCCACCTCTGACTGGCCCCGCCCCCATCTCTTCTCTGCCTCCCAAGTCCCAGGTGATTGGCTGGGTCTTCTTTGGTTGCCCTGCACAGGAGAACGAAGCTGGAAAGCAGGTTAGTGGGGTGGGGAGGGAATGGGATTTTGCAATAACCTTGCCCTGCCACGCCCACCAAACCACACCATGCCCACAAAGCCATGCCCACAGAACCAGTAGTGAACATTTTTGAATCCCACTGCTATGGGCCCCACGAGCATAGTGGCCACATACTAAAAGTACAGAGAAGAGCAACCAGGATGATCAGGGGACTGGAGGCTAAAACATATGAAGAACAGTTGCAGGAACTGGGCTTGGCTAGTCTAGTGAAGAGAAGGACCAGGGGAGACAGGATAGCAGTCTTCCAATATCTGAGGGGCTGCCACAGAGAGGAGGAAGGGGGTCAAGCTATTTTCTAAAGCACCTGAAGGCCAGACAAGGAATAATGGATGGAAACTGAACAAGGAGAGATTCAACCTGGAAATAAGGAGGAATTTTCTGACAGTGAGAACAATCAACCGATGGAACAGAAGTTGCCTTCAGAAGTTGTGGGAGCTTCAACCCTGGAGGCTTTCAAGAAGAGATTGAATTGCCATCTGTCAGAAATGGTGTAGGGTCTGCTTGGGCAGGGGGGTTGGACTAGATGACCTTCAAGGTCCCTTCCAACTCTGTTAAATCTGTATCCGTACCCTTCCATGCACCTTGTACATCATCTAAATATATTATACATATATTATGCAAATAGATGTTTCCTTTGATCGACCCATTTACATTTTTATTCCTGTGATTAGTTGTCCTAGTAGGGGGCCCATAATTTGCCCGGGGGATAATGCAATTAAGGATCGCAACCTTCTCAGACCTCTGGGGCCCTCCCTCCCTCTGCTCCACACAGACCCCCTTGCTCTGGTCTTTCAGGGGCATGCTTTGCCCAATTCCTCCCACCCCCAGTGGAAAACCACCCCTCCTATTGATGGCTGACCACTGCCCTTTCGGAGAGGGGGGGGTCGTTTCCCTGAGGGGCTAGCTGGGTGTTCTCAGCGGAGGGGGAAGCATTTCCACCCCACCTTGCTCTGCCCCGGGGCCTCCCAGGAGGGAGGGGAGGAACGGGAGGGGGGGCTCTTTGCAAGCCGGAGCATCCCCATGGCGCAGTAGCCATGGGCGCCGGGTGGCTGCGTTGCCTGTTGCTGAGCTGCTGCCTGGCGGCGCGCTGGGGGCTCTGGGCGCAGAGACCTCCGCCCGGCGAGTACTGCCACGGCTGGAGAGACGCGCAGGGCCGGTCCCACGGAGGATTCCTCTGCCCGGAACGCTTCGACACGCCCGACGCCACCATCTGCTGCGGTTCCTGCGCCTTGCGCTACTGTTGCGCCGCCAGCGAGGCGCGCTTGGAGCAAGGCGGGTGCGCGGATGACCTCGAGCCGCAGCCTCCGGCGGGGAGCGCCCGTGAGTGTCCGGGAGTGGGTGCGTGGGTCTCGCGCGCGAGTGGGGTCTTTTTTTTTTTTTGCTGGGCTTTCCTTGCGCGTCTTTACAAGGAGGAGGAGAAGGATACTACCGGTCGGGGATCTCGCCCGAAGAGTCGGATGGGGGCTCGGTGCCAGCTGCAGCAGGCAAAATTCGGTTGCATCCCCCGGAGGGACTTTTTTGAGGGAGGGTCTTCTTCCCCATCCATGCATCTTGAGGTTTTGCTGGGCGGTCAGGAGCCATTAAGGGGGTGATTTAATTGCAATGTCACTAAACTGCAATTAAATCACTAACTCTTGCATCTTTACCATTTATGTTGTTTTATTTCTTTCCTAGTATGATTTGATTGCTTATTAGTCACCTAGGACTATCACTAAGGATTGTATCTTATGAATTTTGATGAATGTATTTTCTTTTTCTTTTTATGTACACTGAGAGGAAATGCATCAAAGACAAATTCCTTCTGTGTCCAATCACACTTGGCCAATCAAGAATTCTCTCTTCTCTTCTCTTCTCTTCTCTTCTCTTCTCTTCTCTTCTCTTCTCTATTCTCTTCTCTATTCTCTTCTTAAAAAAAGAAAAAGAAAAACACACAGAAAAAAATCCCTGACCACTTTGGTTTAGTTATCCTAAAGGAATCCTTGTTAAAGCTTTTTTTTCTTTTTCTTTTAAACCCACTTTCCTGTTATTGCGTCAAGGACCTCGTTTGGCACAACTCGCGCGCCTCTTGTTAAAAGTCGCGCGACTCAAATCACAGCCGCGCCCTCGGAGCGCTTTTGGAAGCGGCTTCTTCGGATCCACGGAAGCCGCCCTTCCCGCGCGGCGTAGTAACATGACTACAGAGTAGTCACGCCTAGGATCGCGCTGGAAAAATCTGCTAGATATTCGAGAAGAAGGGGATCTCTGCCTCTTCCCGCGCGCAGCCCTTTCTCGACCCAACCGAGGAAGAAGTTAGGAGCGCGGTCCTTTTTGCGCGATCCTAAGCCTCAATTCAATTGCTGACCTGCCCTAGGAGTTTCCTGGGTGCTTCCTGGGTGCTGTTATAACCGGGGAGTAAATGTCACGGAATGACACGCAAATGATAACAATTCCTATGATTCATCTGCCGGGCAGGCAGGGTTATTTTTTTTTTAAAGGGAAAGGTGCTACCAAGCAGATGAGAAATGATGAGAAATCAAACTCTTGTCTTCAAATTCTTCATCTCAAAATAATAACAACAAAAACAATAGAATGGAGTGGAATAGAATAGAATAGAATAGAATTCTTTATTGGCCAAGTGTGATTGGACACACAAGGAATTTGTCTTGGTGCAAATGCTCCCAGTGTACATAAAAGAAAAGATACATTCGCCAAGAGTCAAGAATCATAAGGTCCAACACTTAATGATAGTCATAGGGTACAATAAGCAATCAAATCATATGAGGAAACAGTCAATATAAATCATTAGGATACAAGCGACAAAGTTACAGTCATACAGTCACAAGTGGGAGGGGATGGGATAACAATAACAATAAATTATTAATAATAACAACAACAATAATAATCTTCAAAATGGTTTGTAGATATATATCTGGGATCCCTCTTTGACTTCAGCGAAGTTTAATTCTTAAATAATTGTGTAAAGGTGAAATGCATTTCCCACCCCCACCCCCAGAGTTACTTAGCAGTTTTCAATTTAATGTTTATTTCATCATATTTATCCCGGCTGTAGATTCATGGTGTGTGTAGTGATTGTGATGTTGGAGGGTGCCTTAAAATAAAGCCATCTTCACTGTTCTTATTAATAGCAATAGCCCTTAGACTTATATTATATATACTGCTTCACAGTGCTTTTACAGCCCTCTCTAAGTGGTTTACAGAGTCAGCCTCTGGCCCCCAACAATTTGGGTCCTCATTAAGAAGAATGAGGCTTCAAACCAGGTTTTTAGAACTGTAGTTTCCAAACTGGAGCAAACGAACAAGAAGTTCATTGATGCTAGGTAGATATTTGCCTTCTGGGTTTTTCTGCCCTACGTAATGGAGTCTGTATAGCATCCAATTCTATAGCTTGCCCCCCCTTCTTCTTCTCCCTCCATTCCCCTCCCTCCTTCCCTCCCTTCCTTCCTTCTTTTCCCTCCATTCTCTTCCCTCCCTCCCTTCTTTCCTTCCTTCCTTCCTTCTTCTCCCTCCATTCTCCTCCATCTCCCTTTTCTTTCCTTCTTTCTTTCCTCCCCTTTCCTTCCTTCTTCTGCCTGTATTCTCCCTCCCTCTCTTTTCTTCCTTCTCTCTACATTCTCCTCCCTCCCTCCCTTCTTTCCTTCCTTCTTGTCCCTCCATTCTCCTCCTTCCCTCCCTCCCTCCCTTCCTCTCCTTCCATTCTCCTCCATCCCTTCCTCCCTCCCTCCCTCCCTTCCTTCCTTCCTTCTTCTCCCTACCTTCTTCTCCTTTCCCCCTCCCTCTCCTTCCTTCCCTCTTTCCTTCCTTCCTTCTTCCTTCTCCCTCTATTCTCCTCCTTCCCTCTCTCCCTCCCCCCTTCCTTCTTTTTGGATGAAAACTTCTTCTCAGACTATTTAGAAAAACGTGAGATTGCAAAAATGGTGAAGAGCAGCAAACAGTATCAGTGTCAGCCTGGAGAGCAAAACAGGATTTCAGGCAGGTTTAAGCAGTAAGAAGCTTTTAGCCAATAACTGATATCAACATGCATTTTTCTAGAAAGGGTTGTGTGTGTGGGGTTAATTAGAAATAAAAGGTTCAAGGTGGAAGTCACCTAAATGTTTCAATTGAAAGATAAATTTGTATGCTGACTAATCTGGTTAACCTTGGCTAATGTGAGGAAAGGCAAGCTTGTTAGATGGAAGAAAGAACAGTAGAGCCCCAAAATTAGACTTTTGGACTTCAGTAAACATCAAAACTTACAACAGCATCTGAAAAGGTGCTGATATTTGCATTGTCCCCCAAAAAAGACATTGATTTATCTCTGTATCACTGTATCCCAAGAGTCAATGATTACAGGTAGTCCTCAACTTACAACAGTTCATTTAGTGACCGTTGGAAGTTTCAACGGCGCTGAAAAAAAGTGACTTATGACTGTTTTTCTCACTTACGACTGTTGCCGCATCCCCTGGATTTTGACCATCCCTTAGTCAAAATCCAGACTTGTATTTATGATGGTTGCAGTGACCTTCTCACCCAATTGTCGGAAATGCTTGAAAGAAAGGGGTACTTATTACCATGTATGGTGGTCCTGCCAAAAAACTCAGGAGTTTTGGTACAAAATCTGCTTATGGTTAGAAGAAACGATGGGGTTAAAAATTAGTTAGATACCAGAGATGTTTCTATTAGGAATAAAGGAAGAGAACTTCAATAAAGCTGATACCTATTTCATCATACACATAATTACGGCAGCTAGAATAGTATTTGCCCAAAATTGGAAAGCAAATGAAATACCTAGTGTAGATGTTATAATTGATAAGATATTACAATGCACCAAAATGGACAGATTAACACTAGAATTGAAAGAACGAGATAAATTAGAATATTATAAAGTATGGAATAAATTTTACTATTAGAGAGGAGTTCACAAAATTTGAAATAAGGGAGTTCACAAAATTTGAAATAAGAACTCAAGATGAAATAGGGAAGAGGTGAGACACCTTATCTGAAAAATAAGCAAAAAAACTACAAAGCTGAAATGTATATATGTGTTATATATGTATATAAATGTATGTATCCTTTAAAAATTTCTAAATGCAAAATATTTTGACAGAAATGTATGTCAAAGATGACCACCACTAGATGTTCAAAGATAAATTGGTGAAGTGTTGGATACCTGGATCATATTACCATATGTGGTGGACATGTGTGGAAGCTTAAAAGATATTGGACTAAAACACACACATGGTTGGAAAAAATGACAAAACAGCATATAGATTTAAAACCAGAGATATTTTTATTGGGAATTTTACCTGAAGGTTACAATAGAGAATTGACATACTTGATTATTAATGTATTAACTGCAGCTGGAATTGTATTTGCTCAAAATAGGAAAAATGAGAAAATTCCGATGGAGGAGGAAGTAATTTTAGAAAATAATGGAATGTGCAGAAATGAGCAGATTAACATTAGCAATTAGAGAGCAAGAAGAAAAAGAATACTGTAAAATATGGGATTTACTCTATCAAAGGCTACATAGAAAATAAGAAATTGAAGTATATTATAGTAGTATTGATATGTTAAAACCGATTATCTTTAAATAAAATATAATATGAATAAAAATTAGTAAGAATTGAGATGTGCTCTAAAGGATAATATGGAATTGAGATTAAAATCTAATGATTGTATAGTAATAATATAATATGATATGGAAAGTTAATTAATGCAATATGAATGTAAATTTAAGAGGAAAAGACTATAGATATTGTGCACAAAACATATGTACCAACCAACACACTGTACAATTGTAAGAAGTTTTTATTTGTTGTTTTATGTGTTATGTTTTGTGTTTATGTTGTTAAAAATAAAAAAAATATATATAAAAAAGACGACCACCACATTCACTGTTTTTTAATGTATATACTCAATAAAGTTTATTAATTAAAAAAAGAAGACAGGTTGGGATGATATGACTGTGGAGAAGCACTTGATACTTGGAACATATCTTTAATCATTGGATTCTCCGTCAACTCAGAGGTTGAGCCTCATCATCTTGTTTCCTTTTTCTCAGAGCCCACCTATGTCCCCTTTCTCATCGTTGGCTCCATCTTCATCGCTTTCATTTTCGTGGGGTCCCTCATCGCTGTTTATTGCTGCACCTGCCTGAGGCCGAAGCCCACCTCGCCAGGCCCCCTGCGCTTCTCTCTACGAAGCTACCAAATGGAGACCTTACCCATGATCCTCAGCTCCTCCAATTTACGGATCCCCTCAAGACCATCCAGTCCGGTGACCAACTCCAGCTGTCCGGCGGACTCCCTCGGCCATTTACCCCTCGTCAGGCCTGAACGTGGGAGCCGGGAGATGCCTGCACCGCCACCATACACGGCAGGTGGCTTGCCTGCAGGCCATTCTCTCAACCTCTCTCAGTCGTCTGGATTTGTGGTGTCAACCACACCATAGCAACTCATCCTCTTATTGATCTGCCTGGGGGTGGGAAACGAGCAGTGGTGCAATTCAACTGGTTGATAACTGGGTTGGTGAGCGCCCACAGCATTTATAAAAGCCCATTTTTCAGCTCTAATACTTAACTTTCTACTGCAGCCCAGGGGAGTAAAACAGCTGAGGTGCGGCAAGCGAATCAGCTGTACTCAAACACAAGGAAATAAAGCACAGGAAAGGGCAGGGCCCAAACGATCACCAGAACTACCAGTTCACCTGAACCGGTCTGTACCGGTAGAATCCCACCCCTGGAAACGAGCCCAAGATTTCCCTCCAGAGTCCTGTTGTTTTGAGGATGGCGGGTTGATCAAAGAAGCACAATCAGCACCCTGTGGACTTCAGTGATGTTTTCTCTGGTTTGGGGATTGAAAACTAAGTGAGCGGCGAGTTGGTCATTTGAACGTCCACGTTTTTGGCTGGGTGGAGGCCCCTTTGAGTTTAAAACATCTCTTTCAGTCACAGCTGAACGCGGTACAGGCAGTCCTTGACTTCCAACCACAATCAGGCCCCAAACTGCTGTCGCTCAGTGAAACATTTGTTGAGTGAGTTTGCTCCAGTTTTTACGAACTTGCTTGCCAGAGTTGTTAAGTGAATCACTGCAGTGATTAAGTCAGTCTCCCAGTTGTTAAGTGGATCTGGTTTTCCCCTGGACTTTTGCTTGTCAGAAGGTTGCAAAAAGGGGATCACGTGACCTTGGGACACAGCAACCGTCATAAGTGTGAACCTGTTGCCAAGCATCTGAATTTGGATCACATGATTATAGGGATGCTGAAAAGGTCGTAAGTGTGAAAAATGGTTGTAAGTCTCCTTTTTTCAGTGTGGTTGTAACTTTGAATGATCACTAAATGAACTGTTGTAAGTCGAGGACCACCTGTGCTCATTTTGCAGATAGCTGGTCATTTGCATTCTTTTAGAGAGACATTGAGGCCGCTTGGAGGTTTATCTGTGTCCTCAGGGTCACCAGAGTAATGTAAATGGGTGTGGAGTCTTCTTGGAACTGCTGAAAAGATTGTGTTGTAGACTGGAGATAGTTGATGTCATATCCCTCCCTCTCCATTGAGAGAGGGCTGCTCAATATTTACATATGGCCACTTTGATGACAAAGATAAGCCTCCAAGTGGCCTCAACAACTCTCTAAAAGGATGCAAATGACCAGCTGTCTGCAAGGACTATAAACCTTTCCATTCCCCACCATCCAGTCAGGGCTGAAGAAACTTCTCAGACGAGAAGCGAAATGCCTTCAAAGGAAAACCAGAAAGTCCAGTTGCCTCTTGAAAAAAAGCACCTTTGGGGATAGAGAGCAATAAATCTTTACACTCATTTGAACTGCCTGCATTTCCCTGGTGCTTGACATGACTTTTTCTTCTGAAAAAAAATGCTAGGTCATATTCATTCTCCTTGTGCTTTCATGGATGCAGCTGCGTCAGCGTCTTGACAATAATACACAAGTGCTAGTGCCTTTTAAAAAGATGTATTTTGACTTCACGGTCTCCTCTGCAGCCCTGAAATTTTCTGGTGGCTTCCATCCAAAGGCTGACCAGGACTGATCCTCCTTAGCTTCCTGGGATCAATCAAGTTGTTTTCATTTAGTTGTCTAAATGAATTCCCACCCCCTGATTGAGATGTTGGTTAACGTCGGTGATGATTTCATGCTTATCTTTCTCCTTGAAGTTGGGGTTTTCTTCTTCTTCCTTTTAATCAACCTTATAATCCCTTGCATTGGGATGGAGTCAGGATGACTAAGTGGAGCCAAGCAGTTACTCACCAGATGCCCAGGGGTGGGATTCAAAAATCCCAGCAACCGGTTCTCTGCCCGGTTGCTGGGTGGGCATGGCCATGGTGGGTGTGGCCTACTAAAATTTCCGGTTCGGCCATTTTTCACCTTCCCCAGAGTCCGGAGGCTTCCCTCAGGCTTCTGGGAGGGCAAAAATGGCCTCCCCCAGGTTCTGGAGGGCCTCCAGAAGCTGGAAACAGGCCTGTTTCCAGATTTCTGGAACTTCCGGTTCAGCCATTTTTCACCTTCACCAGAGTCCAGAGTCTTCCCTCGGGCCTCTGGGAGGGAAAAAACAGTCTCCTCCAGGCTCCGGAGGGCCTCCAGAAACCGGAAACAGGCCTGTTTCTGGACTTCCAAAACTTCCGGTTCAGCCCGTTTTTCGCCCTCCCAGAGCCTCTGTGCGGACCCTGTACTTACCTGCATCCAAACAGGCCGTGTGGAGACTCCTGGGAGGGGAGGGGAAGGGTGGTCGTGGCCAGCCAGTCGGTTCAACTACCAGTTTGGTGAACTAGATCTAAATTTAATATCCGGTTCGTGCAAACCAGGCCGAACCAGCTGAATCTGACCCCTGCATATGTCCTTCCTGATATCTAGGCTTCTCCTTGAAGTAGGTTACTTATGGGTTAATCCTTGTCTGGTTCCCCCTTCAATTAACATTAATTACATTTTTAAAAGAGTAGTAAATTATTTTTACCAGTAGTTCCATTAATTATTATAAAGAGAAGAGATTTATAAATAGTTAGGGTATTATGCTGACACCCTAAAGAAAGCAAGTCGTAAAACAAGAGCAGCTCATATTCTTAAGGTATGTTACGTTAAGATAAAGAGTCTAACATCGCAGCGCTAAATTTAGCTACTTAGGGAAAAAATCCCATCAAGTTCAGTGAAGCTTGTTCTCAGGGAAGTTTGATAGGATTGTAGCCTAACAGTTAAACTTTAAAATTCGCTAGGTCAGGAATACAGATTTAAGACAGTAGAATTTCAGAAGTACATTGGAGTCCACAAATGGTCAAACTTTTAAAAGTAGTTTTTTGAAGCAGCTGCATCTTTTCCTGGGGTACCATCTGCTGCTATCCAGCCTGGAAAAGACTTAGCTGCCTTAAGGAGTTGCAGAGAGAGGTATTGTGTGCACTCTAAAACAACTTTTTGCAATAAGGTCTAAAATGCTGTGCAGTCTTGTAAATTCATAGAAAGAGATCCCTTTCTCAAAGCTATCAAAAATGTCCCTGTTCCACACTTTGACATTAATGATTTTCAAGTAGGTATCAAGACTCTGGCAAGTTTGTCTAATCTATATATATAAAAGTGAAATACCGCTCCTGCATCATCACAAAATCTCCAGAACCGTAAAGCCTACAAACTTGAAATTTGGCACATATGTTCCTCTCGGCTTCTAGGTGCTCACTAAGAAAGGATTCTTCAGAATGACCATCAGAGCATTAGTATTTCCTATATTATTATTATTAACACGCTCTGATGCTAAGGAGTTCTACTCCCCTTCCCCACCTGAAAAGTAATCTGTTCCAAATGCAAAACACAAGCAGAGGAGAGGAGTTTCAGTTTCAGTTTTAGTTTCACAGCACCAAGCAGCTTTAGTACAGAATTAGTTGAGCTAAGCCATGCCCAGGCTCCTTCTTGTCTCCTTGCTCACACAGCAAATACTCTTTCAGTTTCCAAACAGCCCTCAACTCTCTCACACATGGACAGGATGCTAGCCAGATGAATACCGATGGATGCTGGTAGGCAGAGGCAAATTCCACCCCACTTATTTTCCTCCCCAAAAACTAAGCCTGAACACATAGTTTCGTAGCGAAGCACGGGTATCAAGCTAGTTTAAAAATAAATTCCAGTAAGTAAAGCCTTGAATTAAAAGGGGAAATGTGAATATTCCCTCTTGTGATAGACCAGTGGTTTCAGCTGTCTATTTTCAGGACCACAGCTGAAAATTCCTCCGCAGGCTTGATGCTTGTACTGTAAATTCCACTTAAAAAAACCCAGTGCAGTTCCACATCTCCATGTGCTTGCTCTTTATGTACATTTAGGTGGAGGTGACTATTATTATTCTGGGACCATAATTAACTCTGCCCCATTGTCTAGGTTTCCTGTGAGAGGATTATATTCCCCTAGCCTTTTTTCTAGAGCTAGTTGGATATGTTAATGAGAGTCGAATGGCCTTGCCTAGATTTCTGGACTTTGTGTCAAAGGGGAGTTGGTGATTTTGATGAGAATGTTGCATTTGTCACCGTGAAGAGAATTTAATGTGATTTATTGTAGCTACTGGTTAAAGCACTGGGCTAGAACCTGGGAGACTATGAATTCTAGTTCTGCCTTAGGCATGAAAGCCAACTGGGTGACTTTGGCCCAATCACCAGGAGAGGGTGAGTTCTAGTCCTCCCTTAGGCATGAAAGCCAGCTGGGTGACTTTGGCCCAATCAACAGGAGAGGGTGAGTTCTAGTCCTCTCTTAGGCATGAAAGCCAGCTGGGTGACTTTGGCCCAATCACCAGGAGGGGGTGAGTTCTAGTCCTCTCTTAGGCATGAAAGCCAGCTGGGTGACTTTGGCCCAATCACCAGGAGAGGGAGAGTTCTAGTTCTGCCTTAGACATGAAAGCCAACTGGGTGGCTTTGAGCAAATCACAGGGAGATGGCTGAGTGACTTTGGGCCATTCTCTGTGAGTCCAACTCCAACCCACCTAACCGGGTTATTGTTATGAGGAAAATAGGACCAAATGAATGAATGAATGAATGAATGAATGAATGAATGAATGAATGAATGATAGATAAAATGGATTTCTGGCCTCTTGCCAAGAATGTTTCACAGTTTAAAATTGCTTCTTAAAGGAATAGTGATCTCAAAGGAAAGTCCATCTAAATGCTGGGATTTGGGTGGCCATTAAAAACTCAGTCATTCTGTTCTTAATTACGAGTTCCAGTATTTTTGGAATTAGTTTGTGATGTGGTGACAGGGGCGGTGGCTCAGTGGCTCAAACGCTGAGCTTGTCAATTAGAAAGGTCGGCAGTCTGGTGGTTCGAATCCCCAGCACCGCATAACGGAGTGAGCTCCCGTTCCTTGTCCCAGCTTCTGCCAACCTAGCAGTTCGAAAGCACGTAAAAAATGCAAGGAGAAAAACAGGGACCCCTTTGGTGGGAAGGGAATAGCATTCCATGCGCCTTCGAAGGTGTTTAGTCATGCCAGCCACATGACCACAGAGACGTCTTCAGACAGCGCTGGCTCTTCGGCTTTGTAACAGAGATGAGCACCGCCTCCTAGAGCTGGAAATGACTAGTGTGTATGTGCGAGGGGAACTCTTACCTTTACCTATGGTGACATGGGGGTTTTAAGCTTGGAGACTTTGCAATCCTAGTTTGTACATCTCACCCTCGCTCTGCAATCCCAGTTTGTACATCCTCAGAGATCCCTTGGTTAAAGTGAATGTCTGGTGATCCGAAGATCTAAATTGACCTTGTTCAGTCAAAAGGGACATTCTCAATTGGATCAATTATGATTTGATAAAGGAAGAAATTCACCATTTACCTCTAGTGTGTTAGAAGGGCTCTTTGAAAGTAGGAAGAGATAAAACAAGCTCACTAAAGAAAGAAAGAAAAAAGAAGTAAGTAGAAATTTCAGCAATCCTAGTTTGTACATCTCACCCTCACTGTGCGATCCTAGCAAAATTTCAGCAAAAACAATGGAGAGAACTAACTTTACATACAGTTAGTAAGATCTTAAATTCTGGAGGCTGATGAATTAGGGAATGTATTTGCAAATACTGCTGGTAACTCTGTTGATGTGTTGTCAGACTGTGTTTAATAAGAGATAGGAGATTTAAGTAAGAAATCCCAAATAGGTAGATTTACAGAAACAGAAAATTAAGTCAATTTCATCCCCCCAAAATTTTGCAGGGGAAAATGGAGCAAGTGATGAACTGTTTTAAGACTAATTGAAGGGATATTATAATTTAGGTTGCAACAAATTTGCCTTTGTTGCAATATATTTTTAATCACACCAGTGGTTTGAAGGTGGGCAATTAGAATGGAAATAGTTTGGTGGCACACATGTGACCATTATCACTACGGACAAAAAATTATTCTGGGTTTTTATTCATGAAACTGGAGGACAGGCAGTAGAGAATAATATTCCACCCCCCAGCAAAATATGGGTCAAGAAAGGGTGTTTTGTTTTAGATACCGTTTGAATATGCAAGGTTAGAAAAAAGACCCACTGTTTCTTATATTTATGGGCCTGTGAGATAGTTTAATCTGATATTACTGATTAGCTTTGCATGAGAATGCAATAACGCAGCTAGAATTTCAATTCATTGCAAGTCAGGTTGTATTAATCAGATTTAAACTAGAACTGTCGGCACGGGGTGTCATATAATAGATGAGATTGAAAGTCATCTCAACTTATCTCTAAAATAATTTAATTGAGGGTTAGTGTAAAAGTAAAATGCTAAAAGCGACCATCAGCCTTACAGATTGTCTCAGTAATGTATTTATTTGTATTTTGTTGTATGCCTTGGATAACAGAAATGGGGTAAAGGGGATTATATTTTTTATTTCTAAAATTAGCACCGCTTAGAATGTTTCAGAGTTGTTGTTTTAAAATGAAACCATGACATTAAATGTTTTAGTGATTATCGGTTTTCTACCAATAAATCATTTCATAATGAAAGTAATATGCTTTATTTGATGTTGTTTCAATTAACACTATATATAATTTCTGCAATTTTGTATGTTTTTTTAATGGTATAATGTTCTGTATCAAGCTGCTGAATTTATGTCGTTGCTTATATTGCATAAAAAGATTAATGTCATCTGTGCAGAATGGCAGTATTTAGGGTTGACTTTTAAGTATTAATATGGAAACAACCCTCCCTTAAAACAAATGTTCCTGTTTGTACTAATTAGATTGCAATTCTGTATCTAATGTCTTATCTTTAATGGGGATTCTTAATAAATGCCTAGGATTAAAGTTCATGCATTAAGATGACAAAAATAAAGCAACAATTTCTTGGTTTTATTTTTATATTAAAAATACAGTGGGAGCAGGGGAATGAAATGCAGTGTAGTTTCAGATTTAACAAATGGACCTGGACACTTAAACCCAGCAATGAAATTATTATCAAAAATGCATAGTGGATGTTTGGTATTTATTCCTTCCAGCCTACACACTCTTGCACCAGGCCCTGGTTTAAATGTGGTTTGTTGAACAAATCACTGCCAAAAGCCATCATTTCTGTAAGTTTGTAATTTCAAACTGAAGTCTCCGCTCTGAAGATGGACTTAGTTTTGCAGTGCAGTATTTTGCATTTTGCATGGACACGGTGGCTCAGTGGATTAAGACGCTGAGCTTGTCGATCAGAAAGGTTGGCGGTTCAGGGGTTCGAATCCCCAGCGCCGCGTCACAGAGTGAGCTCCCGTTCCTTGTCCCAGCTTCTGCCAACCTAGCAGTTCGAAAGCATGTAAAAAAATGCAAGTAGAAAAATAGGGACCCCTTTGGCGGGGAGGGAACAATGTTCCATGTGCCTTCTAAGGCATCGAGTCATGCCAGACACATGACCTCGGAGACATCTTCGGACAGTGCTGGCTCTTTGGCTTTTTAATGGAGATGAGCACCGCCCCCGAGAGCCAGAAAGGAGTAGCACGTATTATGTGTGAGGGCAACCTTTACCTTACCTTGGACTCACAACTCCTGCTCAAGCAGCAGGTGATAATGGTGGCCAGGTTTTGTAACTTGTGTGCTATTGGCATCCCTTCCTGGATTGAGACACCCTACTGTGGTTGTTCTTTTGTGTGGCTCAGTGTCAGCGTTCCAGCAAACCTTGATTCCAATCAGTAACTCCGAGACAAACATATCTCAAAAGTACCTTTATTAGAATAGCACCTGGAACATCTGTGGAATCCTGAATCTAAAAGGTTTTCAGGCTTCCCACAATTCCCCAAACTACAAATCCATCCCCCCCCGGTCATCACACCACATGGCCCAATCACGATCTGTCCAAAAGTAAGACCCTTATTTCATCCTGCGCCACACTCAATGACCTTGAACTAACAAAAGAATTTTGTCTACTTAAGAGTACTTAATTGAAATCACCCCCTCCCAATTTCTCAGGCTATGTGGCAGCGTGGAATATGGTTTCCAAACCTGACACTCAGCATTAAAAATAATAATTACAATTCTTCCATGGTTGCTTTCACTTTGTTGATTGTTAAATGGAATTGTATTTCTGTCCTGTCTCACACTGGAACAAATGAATAATTTTACTTTCTCTAGGACAGATTTTAAGTTTACTTATTCTTCACTTTCTCCTACAGCAGGGGTGTCAAATTCAAGGCCCAGGGGCCGTGGCCTGGAAACAGCAAAGGACTGGCCCATGGTGCCTCTGCCAGTGAAAACGGAGCTCGGGGGCCCGTGTGTTCTGACCCACACCCTTTTTCAACAAATCAAACACAATCCAAAGGGAACAGAAACCTTGTAATGCTTCTGCAAAATAATTAGCTGTGATAAGCACAAGCCTTGCCAAACTGTGCAAGACTTACCAAAAGATAACAGACAGGAAATAATTTGCAATACAAGAATCTTCAAATACAAACTCAGGATACTGGAATGTCCATGAGGCTGGAGTTTCAAAACGTCTTTGCCTTCTGCAAAGAATGTTCGTTTCACAGCTGGCTTTTACTTCTTGAAGGAGGGGCCATTACCTTGCAGCCTTACTCTTGAGTTGCCCGTGCTGCTGCAGTTGCTCTTTCCCGCGAGCAGCCCTGCATGCACGCGCACTTGGCACAGGCTCCTCGGGAACCTCATCGCTGCTGCCAGCCCCCACAATCTCTGAAGGCAGCAGTCCACTCCCTAATGGTCCTGGCTCCTCATCTGAGTCCTCGCTCTCCTCAGTCGTCCTCACCTGCTGCCAGCTAACCACAACACCGTGTGACTTTCCACTGGCAGAGGGCTGCTAGAGGCCACCGCATTTGAGCATCCAAGAAGGGACAGGAAAGCAGGAAGAGGAAAGACAAAGAAGGGAAGAGAGCAAGGAAGGAAAAAGAAGGAAAGAGGGGAAGGGAGAAGAAGGAAAAGTAAAAAGGAAGGAAGATTATAATGAGAGGGAGGGAGGGTCTCAGGGAAGTTCTGCCTTAGCACTTGGCCACCACAGGTGCCCCCAAATGAGTGACATTGACCTGGCCACACCCACCTGATTCTCTGAGGTCAATTGCTCCTTAATGTATTCTTATAACATAGCTCCTTAATATGTTCTGATAAGCACTATCCTCGTATTGACAGAAAAGAACATGAAAAGCATAGTTAAGAAGGAAATTAATGGCCAATTTAGCAGTACGTAATGTGCTTATTTATCATTGCTGCTATATAATGATTTGAATCATGCAAACCAACTAGCCTTACAAGTTTATAGAGACATATTTTGATTAAAAATGGATATACGTGTCACTGTCTGATAAGCTTTCATGATGTATTGGAATGCATGTCATATTTCAGATCTGTTGGCTACAGCGGGGAAATAAATTCTGAAGACATTGTTATATATTTAAGATGCAGATACTGTAAACATCAGAGTAGATTTAATGGCAAGGTTTATTTTACTTTTTTTAACAATTAGAAGACAAAACAATTAAAATTTGCAGTTCAGAACATGCACATTCACCAAATGCCAATGACATGTAACACTGCATAGAAGTGAATATATTATTAAAATTTAATAACATTATAAAACAGTGCATTTAACATCCATTTAAAACAAAACCTGAGAAAACTACCATAAACACGGAGTCAAAAATTTTCTCTCCATTCATGCAGCATCACAATTTCCACAGGAGTTTCAGCAGTAATGATTTAAAGAGAGTGGAAAAATCCTAGCTTACCTCGATTGCAGTCCTAAGTGTTATTTTTTATATATATATATATATATATATATATATATATATATATATATATATATACATACATATATATATACATATATATATACATATATATATATATATATATATTCCCTATTTTTTTTAATCAACACTTCATGAAAATCACAGCAGAACGAAGTTAATGCATTATGGCTTTAAATTGTAGAACAGGTAAAAAACAACAACACTGAAACATGATTTTTTTTTTGTTTTTTGTTTTAGCTTTTACACGTCCGGGCCACAGTTTTTGCAATTACAAACTGCAAATCTGTGTTGAAACAACTGAAAAAGCGAGTAGATACATCACTGTCTATTTTCCCTGTAATTTATTGACTAATTCAATCAGTTTCATGGGTCTATTTTAGAATACTTTCACTGTGTAGTTGCTTTTGAGTTGACATTCCATGCTAACAAAATGAAGTCGGCAATCTAGCTGTTTACCAACACTTCACTTTTGCTTACCAAACATATAAACTTTGATGCCTCTTTCGGCTAACAAAGAAATAATGAGTTTTATAGCACAAGCATGCATCAGTTCAGATTCACACTGTGACATGCAGACAGATTACTGAAACTTAATTGAAACATTTGCTTTCCCACAACATAGAAACTCAGTAGGGGAAAAAAATAGATCATATGGTCCAATTGTCAAGCAACTAAGCAATTTAACATTAATTGATTTTAAAACAAGATGTCTTCCCATTTGAGATTGTATTATGTTTTTTGAAACATTTCCTCTATTGTTATACAACTATTATATATTTTATTAAAATTTATTTCTGTAAGTCTAACCTAAGAAAACTGGACTACTTATGGCTTCACAAAGTATATCCAATTGGTTGATTTTTCTGGTTAAATAGTACCACATTGTTACAATCATTTAAGAAAAAATAATATACAGTTACAGACATTCGTTTGATTTCTGAATGGTACCAGATACTTTCAATGATGATTTCTTTTAAACCTTAACATAAATATTCCACAATACATAATATACACATAATGTACAATTTCCTTAATTTAGGTAACAAAGAAAAGTGTAAATTTTTTTATCACTTTGAACAAAATGTCAAAAATGGAAAATGCAAAAACAAAAACAAAACACTAGCTGAATAAAATACGCACATCAACCAACATCCCTAAATATACATTATATTATAATATATATTTCTACATTATAGTGTAATGAATCACTTTGAAAGCTTTTCTTTCAAATGAAAAGTACAGGCTTGCAAATTAGATATGCTTTGTACATCCTGACTTGTTCCAACAGTTCTGGTTTACGTGGGTTTTAGCTTCTTAGAAATCTGAAAAAAAATGTCATTTGTCTTTAAATCCAATCTATACCCTTAAAGACAGCACAGGACAGACAAATAATCCTCTCACTCACTTTATAAAGTGCACCCTCGAAACGTAAGTTTCTTTTAAGCCAATATTGTATCGCACGTGTGAAAAAGTTTTTCTAGGTAGTTAGGAAATGGGAGAACATGGGAAACCTCCCCCCCCCCCGGAAGCCTGGGATCTTGAAAGAGCGTGGCATGTTTAAAAGAAGAAAAAAAAAAGATATGTAATCAGTGGCAGTGGATGTGGTCTACCATTTTGGTAAGGGCTGGGCATTTGGGAAGATTTCGTTTCCTGAATTCTAGCTAATACGCGAGATTTATGCCTTTGTCGGGATTCACCCAAGGAGATGAGAAGACGGTTGGAGAAACACATCTTTGCATGGAGATCATTATTCTAGGTCAGTTGCATGCAAGACAGTCCTTTCATGCTGTTGGGAATGGAGTGGTGGTGAACTCAATTGATATATCGTATTATGTATATGTTGCCACTGCGGGCTGAACTAAATATTCCCTCTGTCAGAGTCCATAAGAGCTTGCATTACTGTCAGGGGTCTAAGCTTGGCAACTCTGAAGAGTTGTAGGCTTCCAACTCCCAGAATTCCCCAAGGCTGGGAAGTCCACAAAGTCTTAAGGCGCTGAGAAGGTTGAACACCACTGCATCAGACTGTAAGCAACCAATGGGAAGCGATTCAATCTTTGCTCGTTTATTATCTGATTTTATTTATTTTTTGAGCCTAATATACGTGGCTAAAAACTGTACTGTAAGCATGCTACAGTATTTTTTTAAAATTAAATAATTTGCTTCAGGAATCTTTTGTGGTGGACAAGCCACAATTGATCAATTTAAAGCAATAATTCAGGGTTTGGGTTTTTTTTAAAGATGCTTTTAATTTTGTGTATATTTGATAACGTGAATGTGTGGGTGTATGTGTGCACTGCAGGTCAATTTATTTGGCTCTCATTGATGTATTAATCATCCATGCCAGAAATAACTTTGCTGAAGGCAATTTCAGGCTGTAAGATTGAAAGTCCTTTTTAGTAACAGGCTTTAATGATTATTGGTTTATTTTCTGCTTAGCCAGAGAAAGAGTACTTTATACTATGAGTGCAATTATGAAGTAAGTATAAAAGACTGTATACTTAAATCATAAATATATATATTTCATAAATATATGCAATATTTAATAAATAGTGTTTCTATTACACAGTAGTTTTTAAAAATGGACTTAAGAATAGAAACGTGACCCAGAAATACTGAATTTATCATAACTTTTCTGCTTGTCTATAGTTAAATTAATTGCACATGTCACAGAAATTAGACATGGAACTGTCTATATCAAATATATTATAGATAAACTGAAATGGCTACTAACACGCAGAGTGGAAAAATGACTGCAATTTAATAGGCTTTCTCATTCTGATTTTACAAAATGACAAGATTTAAAAACATTTACTCAAAACATTTCAGTTAATGAGAAGGGAAAGTTTACATTACTAACTAGAAAATCTTTTTATTTAAATAAGTTTTTAAATAAAATCTTTTTATTTAAACATTTAAACAAGTTTAAATCCTCAAACTTCTGCATACTTTAATTTGAATCCAATTTGGGGATGTACAAACAGAATCTATTAAATACCCCAAATAAACTGTTTTGATAGTGCAAACTGAATGTATAATATAGTAGTAAACTGATAATATTGATTTCTTTTTTCAGATTATTGTGACCAACAAGATAAATTATTTTATAGTAAATTATTTTATTTATAAAATGCTCTGTAAATAAAATCTGTATTTTCAAGCTCACCTCCACCCCAATCCACTTTCTGACTTCTATAAATATTACAAAATTCTGCATTGGCTTTTCTTTATAGGGCCTATACACCTGTAACCATAGGGGGGTGGATGCAATGCACCATGGTCTTGAATTACATATGAACAGTCACTAATCCAGTTGGCTCTTTCTTGGCTGACAGTGTTCTTGCCTGCTTGGGAAACAGGAAACTTAGTTAAGGCACCACCTCTGTCTCTTTGCCAACACCTGAACACCTGAACCTCGCACACAAATGACACCACACCGGGACTCTTAAGCAGGTTAACAAGTCTCAAAGACACACACACACTCCTGACAAGAGGAAAAAATGAATGCTGTGCTGAATGTACACCTTCTGTGAAAAAGAGCATGGATGCAAAAAGAAAGGCTTCTGTAAGGCCAAAGGTGAAAGGAACCACAGATCTGAAATCAAACTCATCAAAAACCAAACCCTACCAGTTTTCATATTATTGTAAAACTTTTCAAGTACAGAGTATCAAACATGCAATTTCTGACGCCGGACAACTATCACTAATCGCTTAGGTTCTACAAATGAGGACTAGGAGGAGACATGTGGAATTTCTTTGGCAAAACGAGCTCCTTTAAACCCAATTCTTTCTTAGTATCTTGCTTTTGTGATCTTTCTTCTGTCACATGAATTAAGGTAATTAAAATGGTTCTTTAGCACTTGTGGAAATCAAAGGCTCATTATATTTAATTTCACCATGTATAACACCTTGGCAAAGGCTCTGCTTCTCAATCTATAGTACATGCTGAGCAACCTGGTTGTTCACAATATTGAATATTTCTCTCTCTCTCTCTCTCTCTCTGTCTACACACAGGAACAGTACTCATCTTTACTGTAAATTAGCTTGTTTGAAAAGGCTGCAGGTTAATTCTCGGCATCTGTTTACAAAAATCTGTCCCTTTTGAAAATTTTGAGGGATGGTGTTTTACGAGTATAGTTGCACAGTGCTTATGTCTACTCAATACGTGCGAACTTCAAGAAACATGAGTGAACAACCTACAACCACCCCTAATCTTGTTACTCAACCATGTTGGCAGACGCAGGAAATATGCATTAATTTGGCTGGATATGGCAAATACTGGAACTCTGGTGACGTCGGTCCTTCACCATTCGTCGGTGCTTCTCTGTTTCGTCGTGTCATAGGCTCGTATTACCTCCGACTGCGAAACGATTCCGTTTTCATCTTGCGAGAAAGCGTATCCATCTGGAAGTGGAGAGAGTTGGGTTGACACCAGAAACAGGTGGGGATCGCTCTCTAACCCTCTTTTAAGTGTTTTGAAAGCATTGTGGAAATGAAAGAACAGGTAGTCCTCAACTTGCAATGGTTCGTATAGTGACTGTGCATTTCTTGCATTTCACGGGGCGGCTAGCTGTCAGGATTCCGGCAGTTACCCCCAATTAAATCATGAGTCTCGAGCCAATCTTCCAAAACCTCAAAAGGATTTATTGGGAGTTAACATGTCGGCACTGCCTGGGTGCAGCTGACTCTGAGACACATCATTCATTGTCACCCTTGACCCTGGTTTCCCCACCCCACCCCCTGGGTGTATCATAATTCATATTCTCCAATGGGACATATCCATAGCCAAGAATCATCAATCAGGCTCTCCAGTTAGAATGTTGCGCAGCAGAAACTTCAGTCGCCTAGTTACTATCTTTGAAAACATTCATGGAATGCAAGCTGCCCACTGCTCCCCTCTCCCTTTTTGTTGGCAACTCTAAATAGACCAGAGAAATATTTTATGAGTTGACAGGCACTAGGGGAAAAAAACGTGATGTGTGACCACTTATGACTGTTGCAGCATCCTCATGGTCGTGGGATCAAAATTCAGACGCTTGGCAACTGGCTCACATTTATGACCGCTGCAGGGTCCCAGGGTCGTATGATCACCTCTTATGAACAGCAAAGTCAATGGGGAAGCCAGATTCACTTAACACCTGTGTTGTTAACTCAATGATTGCAGTGACTCGTTTAACAATTATGGCAAGAAAATAGCAATAGCACTTGGACATACATACTGCTTCACAGTGCTTTTACAGCCCTCTCTAAGTAGGTTTAAAGAGTCACCATCTTGCACCCAACAATCTGGGTCCTCGTTTTATCAAGCTTGGCAGGATGGAAGGCTGAGTCAACCTTGAGCTGGTCAGGATCAAACTGCTGGTTGTGGGCAGAGTTAGCCTGCAATGCTGCATTCTAACCACTGGGAAGGAAGGAAGGAAGGAAGGAAGGAAGGAAGGAAGGAAGGAAGGAAGGAAGGAAGGAAGGAACTACCATAGCAATAGCCCTTATATACCGCTTCACAGTGCTTTTACAGCCCTCTCTAAGCGTTTTACAGTCAGCCTCTTGCCCCCAACAATTTTGGGTCCTCATTTTACCAACCTCGGAAGGATGGAAGGCTGCGTCAACCTTGAGCCTGGTGAGACTCAAACTGCCAAATTGGTGGCAATCGGCAGTCGGCAGAATTAGCCTGCAATACTGCATTCTAATCACTGTGCCACCACGGCTCTGAGAAGTCGTAAGATGGGGCAAAACTCACTTAATAACTGTCTTGCTTTTGTGACGGAAATGTTGGGTTCAATTGTGATTGTAAGTCGAGGACTACCTGCCTTGAGAAACACTTTGTTCAGGCTAACCTTAGGGATTCACATAGAAAAAGGAAGGAAAGGATAGCAGATTTGGCGAGCCATTAGTATAGAGTTTTCAAACAGTACTCCGAAGAACATTTATCGATAATGTGACATGATTAAAACAAGTCTGATTCAAGTTTAGATCCTTTTAAATGCCAAATTCCAAGAAGGAACTAAAGTGTCAGGACATTTGACCCACTTTAGATCAGATCTAGTCCATATTGAGATCTCTCGGCACAACAGGCTATCACCGGAGCACCCAACTGCTCATGAAGGTCAAAATATTTTATCAATTCATTAAATTTATATGTGGGTCATTTCACTGTCACAGTGATTCTGGGTGGCTTACAGTATAATAAAAAGATTTTTAAAAAGTGAATTTTAAAATGAGAGAAATAGGAAATTAAAATCCAAGAGGGCCAGTGACATGGGATGGGAATCTACTCTCTACCCCATCAGCCACTCCCAGGACCAGATTTGGAACACCAGGAGTATGGGGGACGACCTCACCTCCGTCAGGAAAATATTCCGAAGAGATAATCTGAATCCATGTGAGACAGGTGAAGGTGAGAAGAAGTGAAAGATTTCACAAGAGATTCTTTTGTTGAAGGCAAGGCACTTCTCAATTTTTTTTAAAAAAAATTAGCCTTTATTCTCTTTTATGTAATTAATCCCTCAATGTTATAATCATAGATTGGGAATTAATTTTCTTTAAAAATTGACTTTTTGAAAATTTCATTTGCTTATTTGTTTGAAATATTTGCCCTTTGCTTCCCCACCCCCGCTCCCACTTTCTGAACCTTCAATGCAGCTGAAAATCAGTTACAGGGCAGCAGGCAGATGAAACTTTAGAATAATATGTGAGCTAATTGACATGTTGGCAAATTTCCGATAAGGAGACTCTGCTGTTGGTTGTGACCTTCAACTTTGTGTTGCTTTCTAGCACACCTCAGATACTTACGAAGCAGATTTTGTTGCAAAGATTCAGAGCGATACAAGTTGACGTGGTTTTTCTTAAAGACGTTTTTCAATAGCTGAGCTCTTTCAGTTAAGCTAGGGGGAAAAAAGGCAGAGAAAATTTATTAAATGCACTAAAATCTGGGGTGGGGTGGGGCAGAAATCCAGACTGCAAATATTGAACAGAAGAGTGGAAATGAACAATGGCGGCAATCACACATTCAACATTAATGTGTGACATATATAACATTAGCTATATACAGCTACTCAGGGGCTGCAAATGGAATTATTTATTGGCAACGTTACTTCAAGAGAAGTTTGTTCAGCTCCTTATTATCAAAGTCATTAGATTCATGTTACTATGATAGTTCTGTTATTTCACAACGATCAGGCTCTTAGTAAGTACTGTAACTGGAAAAATGGTTATTATTTTTGTTTACTTTATGCTTTAAATCAGTGGTCTACAGCTCAATTTAGCCTCAAAATTTAAGGCACCAAAAGCAAGATTTTAATATGTTTATAGTAGGGTCTAAATACATTTCTGGTCGACAATTTAACGGAATGAATCGAGCTTATTAGTGTTATCTTAAACATGTGAATGTTAGGACTTAATCAGCAAGGCCTGCAACTAATGACGGTCAGATTGATGTCATGGAGGGCATCCAGGAAGAAACTAGGGGGAGAAGTAATTTTGGATCTTTGGTGCCAATACATTCCCTTCACATCATTTGCACCAAATTCCATGTTATTGTCAAATTCGCAGGGATGGATTCCTGAATTCCCTCGGTGACGCTTGGGAATGGGGGCAGCGGGAGGATGCAAGCAACTGCAAAATGGAGAAAGGGAAGTCAAACTTCATTGAGTGAGCAAGTCTCTTTGAAAATTGCTGGACTTGATACTAAGCAATCAAAATATAGGAATGAAACAAATTACATGATTTGGGGGTGTGTGCTGGAGGCTAAAACATACGATAAACAGTTGCAGCAGCTGGAAATGTCTAGTCTAACAAAGAGAAGGACTAGGGGCCACATGATAGCATCTTCCAATATTTGAGGGGCTGCCTCAAAGAAGAGGGCATTGATTTTCTCTCCAAAGCACCTGAAAGCAGGACAAGAAGCAACGGGTGGAAGATCATTAAAGAGGGATCCAACCTAGAATTAAGGAGAATTTTCCTGAGAGTGAGAACAATTAACCAGTGGAACGGCTAGCTTCCAGAAGTTGTGGGTGTTCTATTACTGGTGGTTTTAAAGAAGAGAATGGACAGCCATTTGTCTAGAGTGGTATAGGGGCCCTTGTTTGAGCAGGGGGCTGGACTAGAAGTCCTCCAAGGTCCCTTCCAACTTTGTTATTCTGTATATCCAGCATGGCTTCAAGATTCTTCCATCCCTTTAACAATAATTTTGTTCTAAGCCTTCCCAATTTCTTCCCTCCTTTACATCATTCCATGTACCTTATGATTCTTGACTCTTGATGAATGTATCTTTTCTTTTATGTATACTGAGAGTATTTGCACCAAGACAAATTCCTTGTGTGTCCAATCACACTTGGCCAATAAATAATTCTATTCTATTCTATTCTATTCTATTCTATTCTATTCTATTCTATTCTATTCTATCCTATCCTATCCTATCCTATCGAAAGTTGTAAAGAATAAAAAGAATGAAAATAAACATGGGTGAAACCCCCTAACTGCTGCGAGGTATTTTACTATACCTATATTGCTTTCATAGTAAGTCTACCATAATCTTGTAAAGGGTTAGGAGAGTTAAAGATATTAAAATGATGTCATTTAATTATAAACTATCACACCAGTAACATAAATTTGAATTATATGCTTATGAAATAATTACTGTTAAGTGCTCTGTAGCTACTTAGATATTATAGTTACTCTGTAACTATGTTACTATTATAATACATTATATCATAGTTACTCTGTAACTACACTGTTGTTACTGTAATCACTCGGGGAGAGGAAACCAAGAGAAAAGGGAGAACAACACTACATGGAAATAATGGTAGGGAAGAAATAATAGTATGAGGAAAGAAAGACTTGATAAGTTTTACAAAAAAATTAAATTTGTGAGGTAAAGGGCTACTCCCAAGCTGAAGCTAATCTTCAGGCACACAATGCATCCTTGTGTGCAGCCTTTTGAAGTCCCTTGTTTCCAACAGCTCCTTCTCTTCTGATTAGGGTTTCAATTACTTCCCCTCCAGGCCCACTGAAATATACATATCATAATTACCTATTAGTAGAAATAAGGGCCCTTAACTGACTAGATACAATAGGGATAGGCAGGCCACAAGCTAATCTAAGCTGCTCTCAGCATGCTGAACTAGTTGCACCATTAAAGAGGATATTGAATTAATTGGAAGAGAATGCTTAACTACGGCAACATTTGGTTCATTTTATGAGCAAAATTAATCCAAGAACCTTTATGACTTTGGTTTTAGACTCCAAGCGATGAGGTCAAATCAGGCCAAACACATAAATAGAATGCTAATATTCAAGGTTGGGAAATTACTGATAATCATATTCTACCTTTTCCCATGCAGAATTGCTCCTGGATCTTGTGATTTTGCTTCCAACTCCTGAACTTCATCTACTAAGGTCTTAAATGCTGCCCTCTTCACTCTATAAAAGAATGATTAAAAAGGTTAATTCATTTAAAAATTCTAAGTCCTTTATCTGTCTGCAAGTATCAGTGTAAAATTAAATGTAACCCAGTAATGTTAAATTCAGTCCCACAAAAACATTACCTAAGAAAGAATATAAATTACACAAGTAGAGCCCACAGAGAACTCAGATTATTCACTCATTTTTGAGATTAACCATTAGGGAACTGGGGAGTAATATTTTCCAAAGAAGCATTGTAGTCATACAGTTTTTAATATTTTATACTTTCATATAATAAAACTGTGACATACAGTATATACATTGTTCTCCTCTGAAGAGTAATCTCAACTAGAAGAACAATCTGCAAAAGTAGGTCATAATTTAGAAGAATAAGGAATCAATTCTCTATACATGTGTAAATTTAATTGGGCTTGTATTTAATTAGGAAGATATGCCAATAATTACACTGCATCATTAAATGCACTTACTTAGGAATACATCCCGTTGAATTAACGGGATTTTGTCCTGAGTAGCTGTGAAGCCTGCACTGTAATTTTAGGTAATTAACAAATGGACAGATTAATTATTTGGTAGACCATATATTAATTAGATCATACTTACACTTTATATACTACATCAAATAGCAATGCTGTCATTGGAATACTAAATAAACCCATCCAGAAGACTCCGGAGCTGAACAACATCACTGCCTATATATAGATTATAAAAACAACAACACATGCAATGAAACATTTGCAGTGAGGGTAAGTAAAATATCTGTAGAAAGCTTAATCATAAATCACCTATGTAGAAAAAAAATTAGTACCAACAGAAGATAATATTTGAGGCTCAGAGTTGAACTGTGGGGTCCTTGGTGCTCTCTGAACATGGTTGTTTTGTTGCAGACATTTGGTTACCCAACTAGGGAACATACTCAGTGCTAGGAAGGGTTAGGGTTTTGTGGAGAGCAGGAGAAGGAGAAGGGGGAGGACAAGCATGGGGTCCTTGGTGCTTTCTGAACTTGGTGGTTTTCTTGCAGGCATTTCATAACCCACCTAGGTAGCATCATCTGTGCTAGAAGGAAGTGGTCCCACAGCCAATCCCACTCTTTTCTACCACTGATGGTGTTACCTAGTTGGCTCATGAAACATCAGCAAGAAAACCACCAAGCTCAAACCGCACCAAGGGACACCCCCCCCAGTGCTCCTCTTCTCTGCAAACCCCACTCTCTTCTGGCACTGATGAAGTGACCTAGCTGGGTCATAAAACGTCTGCAAGAAAACAACCAAGCTCAGAGAGCCACAGGGACCCCACAGTCGTCCTCCTCTTCCACTCTGCAAATCCCTTTTCTCTTCTAGCACTGAAGATGTTACCTGGTCGGTTAATGAAATAACAGTTCAGACAGTGAAACAATCCATCGCACCAGATGCCCACAGAGATTTTCTATTGAGTTTTAAAGGTCAGGAGCCATGTAAATTTTTTTAGGAAAAAAAATACCTCCAAAGGTACGCAAGTCTTCTTTTAGCTAAAACCTATACAAAACCCTTCTGTGTCCCCTCCGCTTCTGGGACAATCACACCCCACCAGCCAATGGTTTTCCTCTCCAGGCAATCCCCCCAGTCACAGACAGACTCTCCTGCAGCTGGGAAGAGTTACTAAGCTTCTGAATCCCTGGAGAAAATAAAATACATTTTTATGGCTGGGAGCTCATTTTTTAACGTGAGGTCCTTGCTGCATTCTGAGCCCGGTGGCTTTCTTGCAGACATTTTCTTCAGGATTGCCATTTTTAGTAGAACCAATGGCCAGTGAGCTGTTTTAGAAACTAAAATAATAATTAAATGCTTTTGGGGGGAAAACAGAGAATAATCATTACATCCTTTTATTGTTGGATACCACTGCTTTGAAAAATGTTGAGCAATAGGAGAAAATATGCTGAGTAAAATCTGTAAAACAGTTGCTGGTGAACTGGGGAGTTTTTCATTTACCTCTCATAGTCCTTTATTCACTCTCCAGAGAAGCGGATGGATTGCCTGAAAGCACTATAATATTTGAAAACACAATTAAGCCCTTCACTAAAAGCCGAGGTTTATGTATGAAATTTTCAAGCTATTTTGAGCGATTTAAAAGCTGAGGGCTAATTAACACACCCTTGCGTTTCTTATTAGCTCCAGATGTACATATGGCCAGTACATATTTCAGGTCCCGGTGTGATAGTGTGGTATGAAGTACACACCAACCACACTCAAAACAAATGGATGTTGGAAGTGCGGTTTTTTTGGCATTGTTTCTGTTCAAAATCATGGGAACAGATGGGTCTCGCTTCATCAAATGACAAACAGGACATTTCCATGCGGGAGCTTTTAAACTCTTCTACTGAATAAGTGGGAGGCCTGCTAATCCCCTGGAGCTGCAGCTTGGGGCCCCCCAAAATCACTCCAGACAAGACAAGGGACCCTTTTTTCTAAGGATCAGGGAGCGATGAGGCAGGGGAGTGAAATCAGTGGCCCCTCTCGCATAGCAGTGGTACAGTTTTATGCTCGGAGAATGCATTTAAACCCAACTGAATGTCGGCTGGCCGTTAGCGCCTTCGTCCTCCATCCAGGAACAACAGGGTAAATTATTTTGCCCAGATTTAAATTGTAATTTAAAAAAAAAGAGCAGTGACGCAGTGGCTTTACAGGTGGAATGGAAGCTATTCCCCGTAATTTAATCTGAGCATTGTCCCGCACAGAGAAATGAAGGATGCTCATAGAATTAGATCCATAACAGGTGAAAGAGGACGATTACTTTTCTAAGGATGTTGCGTAAGTGCTGAGAAAGAAAGGCCGAGCGTGTAGCAAGCCAAACCAAGCCAAAATGATAAATACGACTGATTTCTGAATTAAACATAAAGGTAAAAAAAAAAAAAATAGCCGGGTTAGAGGGGATTTAAATAGAATTCCTTTCTTTCTTTCTTTTTTAAATGGTTCTTAATGACTTTTTAAAGTTAGGGAAACACCAAAGAGCTATCCCTTGTCTAAGCCCCCTTGTATTAAAAGTTGCTTGGTGAAAACAGCAGAATTGATAATGTAGGTCTCAGGATGTTAATTTGGAGCATTGTGATGCTAACGATGAACGAAGGAACAACGGGTGCCCACATTCACTCAATCCAGCCTTTGGTTTCACAAATGAGCAACCTGAATTGAAGGGGGAAGGAAAAAAACAAAACCCCAAACGTTTTTCTGCATCATATTTGAAAGCCTGTCAGATTTTTGTCCCCCCCATCCCTTTGCAGAGTTAATCCAAAACCTAAAAGATTTAAAGCTGACATTCACATTTAAAGACAGAAAGCTTCTTTGTATGTGTTTTGGGTGAAGAGGGAGAAACCCACAATCCCACGGAGGTATTTCCTTCCTTTCTGTTTGTGGGTGGGTGGGAGGTGGGGGGGTGAAAGCTCCCTCTGGGCTCAGCTCAGAACCATTTTTGTCTCTAACTTTTCACATCTCCCTGCCCGTAGGCGGGTCAGCTGGGAATATAGCAAACGGATCCAGGAGAGACAATGGCCACTAACAGGGACAGCCTGTTCTGGGGTTGGACTCCGTCTGCCTTTTCTCGATTTACAAATTCATCAGCCAGCCGCTGCCAAGTCTTCTGGCCCTGGCCCCCTTTCGGCCTTGGGAAATCAAATGCAACCTTGCTGAAAGAATAGCATGGGTTCTCCCCCCCACTCCAAACATGACGGAGAAATACCAATTGCCGGAGAAATACCAATTGCCGGTGGATCGGCCTCAGTTGAGCCGAAGGTAGCTAGAACCCGTTCGATGTTAACAGGCGGAAAGGATCCCTCTGAATTTATTATAGGTTGAAAACTGATTTTTTCAGAAACACACAAGCAGCATTTAACAGATAACAGATAATCAGAGTTGGAAGGGACCTTGTAAGTCATCTAGTCCAACCCCCTGCCCAAGCAGGAGACCCTACACCATTTCTGACAGATGGCAGTCCAGTCTCTTCTTGAATGCTTCCAGTGATGAAGCTCCCACAACTTCCGAAGGCAACTTCTGTTCCATGGGTTGATTGTTCGCACTGTCAGAAAATTCCTCATTTCCAGGTTGAATCTCTCCTTGTTCAGTTTCCATCCATTATTCTTTGTCTGGCCTTCAGGTGTCTTGGAAAATAGCTTGACCCCCTCCTCTCTGTGGCAGCCCCTCAAATCTTGGAAGACTGCTATCCTGTTTCCCCTGGTCCTTCTCTTCACTAGACTAGCCAAGCCCAGTTCCTGTAACTGTTCTTCATATGCTTTAGTCTCCAGTCCCCTAATCCTCCTGGTTGTTCTTCTCTGCCCTCTTTATAGAGTTTCAACATCTTTATTTATAGTGTGGCGACCAAAACTGGATGCCATACTCTAGGTGTGGCCTTACTAAGGCTTTATAGAGTGGTATTTGTACCTCCCTTGATCTTGACTGTATCCCTCTGTTAATGCAATTTAGGATTGTGTTGGCTTTTTTGGCTGCTGCTGCACATGGCTGGCTCATATTTAGCTGATTGTCCACTAAGACTCCATGATCCCTCATTTGGGTCAGTGGCTTTGGCCCTTTCGCCAAACTGGCTTCTCTTGTTTGTGGCTTAGATTTTTATCCTGCCTTCATGACATTAAAAGTCACTCAGGAGGGCGAGCGTGGGTCGTGCTTCTTTCTCCTGTTTTCCCCACACAACAACAACCCTGTGAGGTTGGTTGGACTGAGACAGTGACTGGCCCAAGGTCACCCAGGTGGCTTTCATGGCTAAGGTGGGACTGGAATTCACCATCTCCCTATGTTTTTTCACTCTATTTTGGCCAGCTATCCTTACCGTTACTTGCTCCTGGTTTCTTTTCTTTTCTTACCATGTTCTTATTTGAACATTCTAAAATATTTTTATCATCATTCTCTAAACGTGAATCTTCAGGTTTCTGATTAAATGTTTTTCTGAATTTTTTTTTAATGCTAGCATGTCAAAAATGACCTTATCCAGGATAATTCCTAAACTGTTGAAAAGATTACTAACAAGTTTTAAATCATCTCCTGCTTGAAAGAAAAACTGTAACACATATTTTCAAAATGGTATGTTAATTAAAAGAAATATTACCTCCCCTGACATATCCGGTGCCATAGGAATGACTGGCCATAAAGAAGAGTAGATGCCAAAAAATACTATCCAGAGCACAATGCTGCCCCATATAGCTATATGACTAAACTGGAAAAAAAAAAGAAAAGAAACTCAGTTAGTAGAAAATATTTTTAAAGATTGTATCTTTGTAACTTTGAATAAACAACAACAACAAAAAGTTCACCAGTAATTAAGTGTCAGTGCATTGCCTCAATGGAAATGAACTGCTATCATTTATTGCAATATTTTAAATATATCTTACCAAAGTCCAATATGAAGTCTCCAATCCAGCTTTTAAGCACACAGTGATGACCACAAACTAAAAAAAAGAGGAGAGGATAAAGTTTAACGCAGACTGAAGTACGCAATTTCAAAATCAAAGAAATGTTCAACGTTCTAACATCTGTATAGACACAATTTAAGAAATTGCTATCTTCCTTCTGCATTTTCTGTCAGATATGGAGGGAGTGCACCCAAGTTACTTATATTCTGGAGCTTGTGAGTGAGTGAGTGTGCATAGCTGTGTGTGTGCACATTTGCCAATGATGCCTGAGTAAAACACAGAAAACATACCAGTGAATGTCCGTGTGTCATCTGGGGCAGAAAACCCAGAGGTTTTGCTTTTCCCCCCATGTATGGAAAAAGAAAATAATGATTACAACAAATAGTGGGCTGAAAGTAGATGATCAACAGACGACTGCTGTTATATAAAAATGACACCAAGTCATTTGGCTTTTCATTGTAGCTAGCAACAGCAAAGCGCCTAGACTTATATACCGCTTCATAGTGGTTTACAGCAGTAGCCCCACCCCCCACCTCTTGGGCAAAACAGGACGAGGATATGTGGTTTCATACACTGCCTAATTGTCATGCCCCTGTCAGAATCTGATTCGGAGGGGAAGGCCGAGCAGCTGACAGGGAGTGGGAGTGTGGCTCTGTTGGCTGTTGAGGAAATTGGGGAAGGGCAAAGTCCGGCTGGGCAGAGCAGGGGAGAGGTACAGCAAGGGAGATAGAAATCAGAGGAAGACCCAGGCCCACCCCTTCTTCATCCTAGGGCACGCAGGGAGGAACAGAGAAGGGAGCAACGTGAGTTGCGTGGCTTACGGGGGAGGAAAGGGCCCTGATTCCCTTCATTAGCTGCAGCTGGGAACACAGGGTATAAAAGAGGAAACTGCGCACAGCAAACTGTTGAGAGCAAATCGTGAATTATCTGGTATCGTGGAGGCTTATCTGGGTTCCTGGCATCTTCCCAACTGTGTGTGTTTTGTTGGCCTTTGAAGTCTGCAATTCCTTATCCTGCCCTGCCCAGTTAATTACTGCAGTGTGGTTTGTGTGGATTTTTATTTACAGTTTGTATGTACTTTGTTTTCGGACTGAATTTCCTCCACCTAAAGACTGTTTTTGGGAGAGTTTTTTCTCTGGCCAAAGGTAACCTGGACATTGGGGGAAAAGTTGGAGGTATTAAAGGGACTTTTCTTACTTATGTGACTGTTGCCTTTGTGCCATGCCCCGGATTATCACACTAGTCCATGCAAAAGGATGGAAGGCTGAGTCAACCTTGAGGATTGAACTCCTGGCAGTGGCTTTCAATACTGCATTCTAACCATTGCACCACCGGGGCTCTTAAGCTACTTAAGTAGGACTCAGCGAGGTCACTGCGGCACCAACTGCTGTTTCTGGTTTAAGACCCAAGCTGGAGTAATATGAGTAGAACTTACTGTATATACGGCATTTCCCAAAAGCAAGTAGTCTGAAGTTCTACCACTGGCAAACACAGTATCTATAAAATAACAACATTGCCAACGTTAACTAAGAGATCATGCGTGCAATTTGTTTGCTTTCGTTAGGTTTGTATGGCTGCCAACTCGCCAAGCCACTCTTGCCTACAACTATCTCAAGACTGGTGGTACTTCAAGAAAGAAAAAAGGGCAGCTACTATAAATGAATAAACCATCAGCTATATCAGGGGTCCCCAAACTTGGCAACTTTAAGACTTGTGGACTTCAACTCCCAGAATTCTGGGAGTTGAATTCCACAAGTCTTAAAGTTGCCAAATTTGGAGACCTCTGAGCTATATTAATATGTAAGCAACTACATTCTATGTACATTGCACCTTTGTATAATAGGGCAAATAATTGAAGAAGGAAATACAGAGTTAAGAGAAAAAAAGAATCCAGGGTTTCTCAACTTTGGCAACTTTAAGAATGGGTGGCTTTCAAATTCCAGAATTCCCCAGCCGGCATGTTTCTTTAAGTGGTCCCTATTCATTAAAGCTGCAGCCTAAGTAATTTATAAAGAATTAAAAACTTCAACTGTTTAATCAAAAATTCTTGAATCAGGTCTTAGCTAAAGTTGGAGTTAAGGAGCAAGAGCAGATGTCTAACTGGTACTCCTTGAATTATGACCAAAATAGAACCCAACATTTATCTTGCTAAGTGAGATGTTTGTTAAACGGTCATAAGTCATTTTTTCCCAGTGCCGTTGCAACTTTGAACACTCACTAAACAAACTGTCCTAAGTTGAAGATTACCTGAATTCCATTTTAGCAACCTTGCTTCTAATAAATGTGACAGCATATTTAGCTTACAAATAAATGTATTTTTTTTAAAATTACATTTATATGCCGCCCTTCTCCGAAGACTCAGGGCAGCTTACAATTTTTTGGGATACAACCCAGTGTGCTCAGCAATAGCCTTCATTCCATTGTATATGCCTGCTTATTACTAAGCGGCATTTTTACAAAGTCAGCTTATTGCCCCCAACACATTGCACATTGTGAGATTACATAGAGGAATACAGAGGTTGATTGCCAATCATTAATAGTTCTATGCATTTGGATCTGTGTTACAACTTTCTGGGGCTGAGCTAGATCAGGGACAGGCTAAAAATAAATATCTACCTTCCCCCTCAGTTTTCCATCCTTCTTTCAAGCAAGGAAGGAGAACATTGTATGCACATCTGCAACTACCAGCTGAACATTTATGGATTCAATTTTATGTTTGATTTTCCTTTGTCAGCTTTTGGAAATATAATCTTCCCAGATGATATTCAGATATAATCACGCTGAGTGGATTATTTGGATTATTCCGTCTGGCTAATGAGTGTCTGTATGAATTTGTTAAACAAACAAACAAATAAATACATGTCTAGTGTGAATGCAGTCTTTTTTATTTTTTAAATATTGACTTACCATACTGGATGGCTTTTAGCGGAAACCAAAACAGAATTACTGAATGAAAGAGGCCATTTAAACAATGGATCCAGAAAACCTAAGCGAAAACAAACATTCATGACAGTCATTGTGGTAAAAGTAACTCTATGGATTTTGACTTTTTATACACATTATAAATTAAATATATAATATATAAAAACATAAATATATATTTTATACACACACACAAACACACACACATAGATATGCAGTTTAATTACACACATGAAGCATTTTTATTTATACAGTTTTCCTGATTAACTTGTTACAAATAAAGATTATAAGACAATTATATCGAACAAGTACAAGAAACCTATGTGTTTTTATGTATTTATGTATGGACAGAGTGAAGTCAAGAGTAAATAAGAAAAAACTTTTACTACTTCTATAAAAGGAAAGTTGTTTTGTAGTAACGTATGACATGCTTTTACAAATCACAATCTTTATTGTGCTAAAAAAGAAACATATTAATCGCTTGAAATCGTTCGAACAACAGAATTATGTTCTCTGCCTCAAAAAATTTTCTACTCTGCCTGTAACATCTTTGTAATATTATTTAACTGGCTAAGGTTGTACAATCCAATTTATGCCACAATACTTTGCATATTTGAACTTTTGTGTTACTCATTAACCTTTGTCCCTCCTTGCTATGTCATTGACAAAAGAATATTATATGAGAAAAGTCTGAGGTGGGGGGCAAGAAAATTAGGACCGCCTTTTCATTTTTATGCTGAATACTCATTGTCCCATGTTAATCCTTTAACCTCTCTTCATAACCCCTGAACTCTGACCCTTTCGATTGCAATGATTCTGTGCATTTAGGGCAATGAAAATTCTAAATCTTCCACATATCAAACCAAAAATATCTGTCTTTACAGACCATTTCAAATTGTAAAACCTGTTAAGAATTAAAAACAATGAAAGATACAAGCCAGATCAGTTTCTAAAATAAAAAATATAATCAAAACATTTACAACTGAGTGGTTCATGGAATTTGATCACATTCATAACTTGCAAAACAAAACAGGACACTGTAGAAATATAGTAACTTCATTTGCATTCACTGGACTTTTTCAAAAATATATGTATTAACAAAAGACAATGAGAAAATTGTGGCAGAAAGCCTATGTTAATAAATTGCTGAAATTCTTTTTGATCTATTAGGCCTATACAATTATTTATACCATAATTTGTTTAACGAAAGAGGAATATAAAGAAAAAAAATGTAGGGAGCATTTATTTTAAGAAACTCAGCTAATTAGTTTCTAAGTGCTATAAATAAGTGGTACTAAAATAAAAAAATAAAACATCAGCCACATTAATTTAAAACATGACCTGTATAATCATTCTGTTAATTAATTTGATGCTAATTAAATTGGTGTTAATAAAATCACCAACACTAGTCCATATTTAAGTGTTTTTCTATATATACGGTACCTAATGAAGTTTACTTATACGGTACCTAATGAAGAGAATTATGTACAGAAAAACAATATAATAACAATGTGAACAAAGGCCAACACCAGCTAAAGATCCAGCGCCTGAGATTTCACTTTGTTTAGTGTATACAATCAATTATACTTAATTTAATTGGCAAAATATATATTCTCAGATTCAGATTATAATTGCCCATAAAATTCAAACTAGTACATCAGTATTTGAACATTGTGCATCTATTGTCCATACTGGCTTTTAAAAAGTTTTAAAGAACCAGGATAATTTGAAATTATTATTATTTATTTACTCTTGGTATGAAAAATTCACTGTTCGTGTGAGCCCCAAAAACATCTCAACCAACAAGCAAACACAAGAAATGCTTCCATACACATGAATGATTGATTTGCTTGCTGAAGGTCCTTTCCGCTACTTTTTACCCCATTAAATCCTCCTCTGAAAATTTTATGCATATTCATGAACAGCTTTTCTCTGGAAAAACTAGCTAGCTCAAAAAAACAAAAACAAAAACAAGACAGGATTGGATTATATTGTTACTGGAAGCTTACTGAGATATAGGGGACCATTATCATCAAAGTTATATGTTAATAATTTTAATCACATTGTTGTAAAATAGAATCAAACAGGTGTACATGCAATAATTACAAATTATTTCCAACTACCTTTGAATTGAAATCCAGAGCATTTTGGGATGTCTTGTATAATTCAGGGTATTTTAGCATATTTTCTTTGTGGCAGGATCTCTCAAATATTCCAAGCGTCAATGGAGGCATAGCCGTAAACATCTAATGAGCAAACCAAATACAGTAACAAAAACTTATAATGAACATGCAATATATTTAAACTATTAGCATTGTCAAAGAAATTAATTATAAAAACTTACCACATTATAAAGTCCTATGCACCATCTTTCAAACAGTATCTGTCCAGAAAATCCATTAACAAATGCAAACCATATCTGAAGAATAGAGTTTTAAATGTAATATCAGTTTTATGGATTCAAAGCCATCTTTTCTTGAATCAATGTTTTAAAAATGAGGGAAATTTTAATGGCAGAAAAGATAATAAAACATGTGAAGAGTCTTCAGCCCATAATTAAAAAAAACGCTTTCAATCAATTCTGATTAAGGTCACAGCCTTCACGATATCTGTCTCTGAAACAATGTTTTACATAGATTATTTTGGTTCCACATTATCTCTGTGCATGATTCTATCTGAATATTTTATATAATTTGAACTATATCTTCTTGATTAAATCATTTATAATGAACATTTTTTCCAACTCTATTTCCAATTTGAAGGATTGGAATCACTAATATTTGCTAACCAAGTATGTTCACAACAGCAAAAACATAAACTTTCCATCACAGGAAAGTTAATAATGAAGACAATGATACATATTTAACTTTTATTAGGCAACAGAGCACAAAATTTCTTTGTTTCTTAAGAGTACATTCCCATCCTTACAGGTGTTAAATCAACAGATTAATTCTAATTACTAATGGATAAAAAAATCCCAAAACAATATTATTTGAATTTAATGCATTTCTCAGTGAGATTGTTACTTTTTCATATCTGAAGGTACACAATTGAATGTGCAAAATACTCATCAGCTATCATAAAATTTCTATGCAAATTAAATTAGCTGCCTATGATTAATGTTTTGATAACTATGAAACATTACAGCGCATAAGGCAATGTTTTTACAAGGCTGTATTTTTTAAAAAACGTAACAGGGATTCTGTAGACACAACAAAAATAATACTGAGCTGATATTTAAAATAAAAATTATAGGCTTTGCTTTCAACAACTGAATTCTAAACAGATCATTAACTGATATCTAATAATTAGAGGGAAAGGAGAAGAGAGCCTGAAAGCAACCTCTCACGTAGTAATTAACATAAAGAAAACTGTAAGAATTTAATAGATATATGGAAATATTGATTTTACTTTAATCAAATGCATACAAACCTGTCCCAGCTGCTAGACTTATACATTATAGCTATTAATGTTAGGCATAGCAGCAATACACTAAAAAAAAAACCCATGTCTACCATTTAACTTTTAACAAAAGAACTCATAGTCCATAAACATACTTCACAAGATATAAAACATTTAAGCAAAACTCAAAACTCATACACGAATCCTGAAATATAAGCAATTATTATATGTTCAGCATTTCAAGTAATTTAATTTTTTTAAATCTAGCATTGTTTTGTAGTAGAATTTTGCAATTTAATGGAAATGTAAAGAGTAACTAGACATCACTTATTTGAGTTAAATATTGGTCAAGATGTTTTTCAAAATCCCAAGAGGGGAAAAAGAGAGAGTTTGGGCAGAAATAAGCAGCCACACAGATTTTCCTAGGTTTCAAGCATTGTAATGGGGAGTCTAAGATCCTCGGTCAGTTGCTTGCTCTCACGGTTGAACAATAAAATGAGGTTCAGGACAGGGAGTTGTCCTTGCTACAGACATGCATATTCTGTCCATTCATTTATTCATTCAATGTTGACATAAGCTATTAACCACTGCATGAGCTGCAAAAGTTGAATGTAGGTTAAGTGATTGGCAGATATACGTTTGAAACCTTTCAGAGACTTTCAACGTCTTCCATCTCCGAAGCAAAATGCTCTAAAAAGTTGGAATTCTCAGATGAGACAATAATAGTTACTAAGCTACTGATGTCCTGTTGCTTAAATAAACTAAGATTGTCTGAAGTTTCAGTCACCCACTGATTTATTTTAGTTGGCAAAACAGAACATAAAATCCAAGCAAAGAAATTTTGTGGGCAGCTGGGGCATTTGGGGGCCACAAAAAATACCGATGTATTTAGGCAAAAAATACCAAGGTATTTAAGCAATTTATTTCCTAGTAAAAACTTTAAGGGAAAGAAGATTGATGCTCAGTCTAAGTTAAATATGCGCCACTGCAAAATGTTTTAGCCAATAACATTCCCTTAACTGTGATACCAGAAGTGGGATAAAAATCACCAAAGGGAAGGGATAAATTTATAGAAATGGAGAAGCAGCTACTTGAAAAGAAGGTTCAATGAATGACTGAAAATATGTTGATTTCATGCTTTCAGTTAACATTTGTTATCTTCAGGAATGTTGTAATTCTTGGTCATAGGGTTAAGGTAATTCAAAAGATGCTGAACAAAACTTAAGACTGTATGTACATCTCAGCAATCCAGAAAATAGGACTGGACGTAATTTATCAATGTATTGTGGCAATGTGTTTTAAGTCATTTAAACAAATGAGAAGGATACATCCTAAAATATAGTACCATAAAGAGGTTTTAAGAGATTAAATATTTTAGGATGTGTGTTTCTCAATAATTCTTGCTGAAATAACAAATAAGACATCTTTATGATTATATTTATTCCCTGGCTTTGCTTTAATTTGTATTAATGCATGTCATGCAGCCACCAAACCTACAGGATGCCAATTTCTCTTTGCATTGTGTTTCATAAATCAAAAGAGGAAGGAATGTTTGAAATGGTTAAAGCCATACCTTTCAATTAAGATTTGGGAGGGAGCGGGGAGATTGAGTGGTGTTTTTTTTCTCCCAGTGTAAGGCCATTCTTACCTCAATAATATAAAGGACAATATTCTTGTAGAAGCAATACAAAATGCATTTAGCAATTCTACTGTAATTCCAGGCACCATGGACCAGAAGTAAGTTCTTCAAGTACTTGAACTACAAAGAAAGAAAGAAAGAAAGAAAGAAAGAAAGAAAGAAAGAAAGAAAGAAAGAAAGAAAGAAAGAAAGAAGGAAAGAAAGAAAGAAGACATGCAAGGTTTATGCCTTTGATGCTTACAATCACCTGCTTATGAAATGCTTTAATATTCTCAACCAGTGGAAGACCCTACCTGAGCTATTGAATAATCTGAAGAATTAGCAGCTTGGAGGCCTTCGTTTCCACTAATGCCAATGCCTACATGTGCAGTTTGTATCATGCTGACATCATTCGCTCCATCCCCAATGGCCAATGTCACTACCTTTACCTGTTTTTTAACCATTTCTACAATATCAGATTTCTGCAGAGGCGAAACTCTAGAAAAAAAGGAAAAACAATATTGTTATTAAACTTAAATAATGGCCATCAGGGGACAGAAATTAGTGTCGTAATTTCAAATGGTAGTTAAAAAAAAGGTAGTAGATTGAGGACCACCTGTATAAAGGTCTCAATCCAGTTGGAGAAGGTAAAGGACCGTGGCTATGTACATACTGAACAAAAATCAGTGCTAATACTAATTAAAATACTATTTTTTTGTTTTAAAGGTAGCAGCCTAACACCAGCAAAGACATTACGCAGTTCCCATAAGCTTGGACAACTTTACTGTAAATTCAGCTGAAACCAAAAATATTTTGGAGGAATGCTGCCTAAATTATATGAGAAAAGAAAGAAAGCAAGATTTACCTGCAACAAATGACAGCTTTGCAGGACAGAGCCAAATCCAAGAAATACTGCCTTACACCAAACGTCAAAGCGTACTTTAATGTTTTGCCGTCAATGATTAGTGCAAAATCATTTTCTTTCCTCAAAGCCTCACCCAGGGTGCCGCAGTGATGGGTTAAGGTCTCTCTTGTTGCCTGTAAAATACCACAACAAGCACACACATCGCCTGTTTGTTGTTCCTATGATTCTTCTTCCATTAAGATGTTTATTTTATTCTGTGCGACTTTATTAACATAATTATCAAAGGAGTTAAAAGCACAATTAAAATTACTCTTTAAAAAAAAAGGTACAAAATCCAACAACTGGGATTGAAATCAGAACCGATTAAAAATAGGAAAAATAGAACTGCCACAAAATAAAAGCCGGCTTAGTTCATAGTTAAAACTTGCCTGGGAGAAGGGTTTTCACCTGGCAAATAGGAATGGCGAACTTTCTTATATGAATCTTGATACATGCTTGCACAACCAGGTTCCTATTTAATTGGGTTTGGGCAATATCAATGTCATTTACTGCATTTGTTTGAAAATATGAATCCTTTCATCGCTTTTTCTACACTATGCACAAATATTCTATCTATGTTTGCGTCCTCAGAAATAAACTATTATTTTTGTCAATGAAACTCTACAACCGAGTGGATCATTTAAAACCAATTGAAAGGCTTTGCTAAGGGATTAAATCAACTAGATGAGGCTAGTCATTTAATCCATCTCTTTTTTTTTCTGGTAAACTTGAATAAAAGAAACTTGCAAGAATATTATTGTTGTACTTTGCATTTTCCTCTCAAAAGAAACACTAGTGCAGCTGAAGTCTTTTTTTTTTTAATCAGTGATAGGAATAAACAATTTGAGATTATGTCTATCAGGAAAAATCTGTCAATCATAATTACATACAGTTCAGTGATCAACTGTCCTCACCCTCTTTTCTGCCTTCTAAATTCAAGGCAACCAACTACTTTCCTTCACAAGAACTTCAGCATCTGTTCCAATGCCTATCATAGGATTTGTTGAGAATGTATCTTGGTCTCTCTTCAAGTTGAGACATTTCCATAAAATGCAATCATGTTTGAAGCTACAGGGAAAACTCTCTTAATGCAACGAGGCTGACATGATATCATTTCACTTCCATAGCTCAAAAGAAGCACAGGTGATATAGATGAACAGTATTTTTGCAGCCAAGAAAGTTCCCATCATTAACACATCATCCAAGTTCTCTTTTTAAATAACCAGAGACACAGAACATGTATAAGGGTTTCCTGCCTGAGCAGGGGGTTGGACTAGAAGACCTCCAAGATCCCTTCCAACTCTGTTATTCTATTCTTCTGAAAACATGGCAGAACAAAGGCTAGGGTTTAAGAAATATTTTCACTGCATGTTTGAGATCTGAAGAAGTAAAAATGTTTTTTTCCAACTGCTTTTTCCAACTATATACCACGTACATAGACGGTTGATACAAATTTAGACTGTACTTACATCAAGGGAGCCTTCATTTATGACAATTAGCCCCATGTTTTTTTTCAAGAGTTTACACGAATGTCCTATTAGGAAAAAAATACGTTATTGTGTTTGGATTTTTAAAAGTTGTCATTACAGACACATAAAGGTATAAACATGTCTCCACTGAGACATTAAAATGCAAGAATATTGTGGCCTGGATAAAATAACTGGCATTAAATTAGTATATGAAGGTTTGGTGGAAATTCAAGGCCACTTGAGGGAATATATATTTAAAGTGAACACTAGAAAGTTGAGAATTCACACAAAATAACATACAGTACTGTGTTTTGCTTTTATAGAACATATTCAGCCAACTTTCACTATCTTTATATGAAAAAAATATGCTAAATCTATAGGATAATCTTTTTTAAGAGGGGAAGTTATGTCAGAAGCTGAAGTCAATGAGGTAAGTGTCAGCAGCACATTTATTGTTTCTGGGACCATAAATAAATAAAATGGTGTAAAGAACTCTCCTCAATGCACTTTTGTGTGTGCTGTCTAACCATAATCTCCTTCTATATTAATTAGAATTAGATGAAGTTTAGATCGCATTTGTAGGTCACCAAATTGCAGGATTAGGGAAAATTCTAAAGGATTTGCAAAACTTCTCACGCTAATGAAAATGCCAATATTCTTTATGTGATATCCATTTGACCTTGAGTTATTGAACAGAAATATGCCACATTGTTATCACAGTATTGCAGGCAAAAGCCAGAAACTTGCTAAAACTTTTCTAGGGAATGTTGTGGCACTTGGTAACAATCACTTGGCAGAAGCTGTCACCAGTTGCTTAATTAAAAGTCTTTTAATTAAAGTACAGCATGTATGTGGGTGTTATTATCAATGATATATATTTATAAATGTAATCATAATCAATGTATAGCAATAAAACTAAAACTAAAAATAAAGTTTTATGATGATTAATATAATAAATCCAATGGATATATTTAATAAATAATAAATTTATCTTAATTATTATTTATTAGTTGCTGCTATGTTCCATTCTGTGATTGCTGGGGTTATGTGAATACCGGGTCATAACCAATTTCTTTAGTAACCCAAAATTGATTTCATAGTCAATTCTTCCTTTCCTCTAGTTACCAGAAAAACATAATCAAAGGAAATCCTGAATAATTCCCAAAGAAAACATGTACCTTCTTTTCAATTATTTAAATATACGCATACGTTTTAAGTTTACCAACTCAATTTAATGTATTACCAATGTTAATAGCTGTCTCTTGCTTGTCTCCAGTAAGAATCCAAATTTTGATATCTGCTTTCATTAGTGTTTCGATGGTTTCAGGCACTTGATCTTGAAGCTTATCTTCTATGGCTGTAGCTCCAAGTAACTGGAGATTCTTCAGAAAAAACACACGAGAGAATTAACTTCCTTTTCTTAAAGCAAGCGAGATATATAATTTAGATTTAGGACCTGGTACTATAGCAAACACACCTTAAACTAAGGCACTTACAAACAGAGAATTCCTAGTATTATAGTGAGGTGACTTTACAGGTTTCCCTTCTTAACAAAGTCTATTTCTTGCAAGAAAAAAAAATCTCCTAAGAAAAAATGGAAATGAGCTCCAAACAATTGCTCCTTGTAACAATGACACAATACAGTCTTCTCTGCTGGATATTGAGCAATGAGAGATAACCATTTTGCTTGCGCCTATGGTTGGTGCCTATTAAATGACAATTTAAATTCTCAAACTTCCTTTTTTAATCATGCTTGGAAGCTTCTTATAAATTACTTGTAAGCTATTAGAGACCTTTCGATTGAGAAGTCTGAAAATATGAGGTTAAACCCCCCTTTTAAAAAATGTATTCAATCAGTTCTAAACTACAATGTTAATTTATAGTAAAACCTACATACAATTAACACGGATCTCAGTAAAATTCATTGCATTAAGTTAAACACCACCTACTTTTTCAATTAGTTCATAACTCTCTTCAAGTTTCAGGGCTCTGTTTTGGATAGAGGTTGTAGCTTTTTGATACACGTTCAGCCACTCCTGATAATCACTTTCTGTAATCTCAGCCACAGCAAAACAGAGGGTCCTCAAACCTACAGGAACAGCCACAAAATGGCCCATAACTATTACTTCTCTATAAATTTGGAACTTTGGATTCAAGCAGATTATAGGCAAAAAAAAGTTTTTATTTCTTTTTTTGGAGAAGTTTGCAATCCGAATTCCAAAATGGAAATTCTGTCTGAATTTTCTGAATCTTTAAACCAGCAACAAGAACTGCAATATGGGTAGTCCTTGACTTACGACAGTTCATTTAATGACCGATTGAGTCCATTAAGTTACAATGGCACTGAAAAAAGGGACATACGGCAGTTTCCCACATTTATCACCTCTGAAACATCCCCCTGGTCACGTGATCAAAATTTAGATGCCTGGCTTACTGTCTTAAATGTCTCAAATTTGACATTTTCAAAAAGGCAACATCACAGGTTGTACATGATGCTTTTCAATTGCTTGTTGACAAATGAGAGTTAATTACAGAAATTAAGCAAAAGGCAGGGTTTATTGGGACTGAAAAAAAACCTAATCTGCACTGTACTAGCTGAAAAAACAGAAGTAAGGTTTTAAAGTAGTGATAGCAATAGCCCTTAAGACTTATATACTGCTTCACGGTGCTTTAATGCCCTCCCTAAGTGGTTTACAATCTGGGTCCTCATTTTACCCACCTCAGAAGGATGGAAGGCTGAGTCAACCTTGAGCCTGTCAGGATTGAACTGCTGGCAATTGGCTGAGTTAGCCTGCAATACTGCATTCTAACCACTGAAGGAGGAAGGAAGGACGGACTAGCAATAGCACTTATATCCTGCTTCACAGTGCTTTTACAGCCCTCTCTAAAGCGTTTTACAGCCTCATGACCCCCAACAATCTGGGTCCTCATTTGACCCACCTCGGAAGGACGGAAAGTTGAGTCAACCTTGAGCCGGTGAGACTCGAACTGCCAAACTGCTGGCAGCCGGTGTTCAGCAGAAGTAGCCTGCAGTACGGCACTCTAACCACTGAGCCACCATGGCTCTTTAATTGTCAATCATCATCTATTTATTTTATTATTAATATGCAATTATTTATTACTGTGCTGTTATAATTAAACAGTAATATTGTACTCACCTTCAGTAGCAAACAGCTCTAAATGTTTCAAGGTAATTTCTTTGTATCTTGAATTTTCAGCCAGACGATCACAAATAACTGTGTCCTATAGTAATAATTAACAATAGTGAACAAGAATCTATTTTGTTGAGCATTAAAGAAATGTAAAAGCAAAACTAGGCCAGAAAATGATGCTTTATAACAGTGGTGGCTAACCTTTTTCAGCTCCCATTCCGATAATTGCGCATGCGCTCGCTTGCGTGCCAACACCCAGAAGGCAATGCATGCTGCCCCCCCCTGCATGCAACCCCACCGCCCCCTGTGCATGCGTGCCAGATACACAACAATCAGCTGTTAGGTGGAAGTGCACGCATGTGCAGTGGGGCTCTTCCGGGTGACCTTTTGCATGCCGGGGGAAATGGCTCTGTGTGCCACTTTCAGCATGCATGCCATAGGTTCACCAACACGGCTCTATAACAAAAACTCTATTTAATGTGTAGTATTACAGTTAATTATTATTTAATTAAAATGCATATCCCATTTTCCCTTTAAAAATTAGCAAAATTTAGCATAAGGAAACAGGTTTTTTATTTAAATCACCACTATGTAGCAAAAAAACAAACAAAACCTCTGTATTTTTATATTAATGCAAAGACTGATTGAAAACAATACTGGATGTAACAACCCTTTACAAATTTTTACTGGATTTTGAACTATGAATTGAATGTATAAACGTGCGGACATCAGTTAAATCATTTATTTTTAAGAGTTGCTTACTCAAATGCGGCAGTGTATATCAAATAAATAAAATTTACATCCAATAAACATACGTATAAAATTGTCTCCCATGTTTTTGGCTCTGCACTGATGAGGGTACAGCACAGAATTCTGAATGATGTATTTTGGACTGTGAATTGAAGCTTTAGGCTTTAAATCAAGCATTTTTTTCTTTCAGAAAACTGGAGTTCTGTAAAATCTGAGTTGAATGCTGATGGAGCAGCACCATCTGGTGGTCTGGGTGGAGTATATTATACTTCATTTCTATTCGTTTTAAGTTGTGTGTAGTTTTTTTAAAAACCAATTTACCAGTTGTTGCTTTCCCTGGAGTTGGACACCTCTGGAACATACATCTTTTCCTTAACTTTGAGTATTTGTATGTTGTAAGTAAATAAGACTTTTATGTTTGTTTTTTTCTATTTCTTTTCTTTCAATAACATTTGATTTTGTTTACGCAAGGAAGGAAGGAAAAAGATCCAGGGGTGATGGCCAATGCTTGTGCTCCCTCCATCCCCTATCTGTTTCCCCATTGGTAGTTTTGTGTACACACACACACACACACACACACACACACAGGGCAGTTGTGTTTCAGGTGTAAGAGTCTGTGTGTGGAGAAGGTGCAGTTAGGTACCCAAGCATCTTATCCGTCTTATCCAAAAGAAAAATGAGCCCAGAGAAACAGAAAAAAGCTGGAATCTTCTGGTGGTCAGGTTATCTTCTCTTAAATTATGGGGGATTTCCTCAGCACTCTACCCAAGAATTGGGATCCAAGGAAGCGCTAAACCAGGGGTGTCCAACCTTGGCAATTTTTAAGACTTGTGGACTTCAACTCCCAGAATCCCTCAGCCTGTCAATTCTGGGAGTTGAAGTCCACAAGTTGGCAAGGTTGGACAGCCTGTGTTAAACAAACAAACAAAAGAGGCAGGCATAAAACTGAAATCGTGGTAGGGTAAAACCAGACTTTGAAGAGGTGTTCCCCTCTCTCCATTAGAAAGGAGGCATTTCCCTCCCCTCTTTAAAACTGAAAAAAAAGAACTACACACCTTCCTCAGCTTAAAAAGAAGCCAACAAGAGGCAGAAGAGTTCCCTCTGTTGGCTTCAGCCAAGAATGTGCTAAGAACCGAAGAGAAAGGAAGCAATGAGACAGACACGAGAGAGAGGATGAGACTAAATAGGAAGGACACAGATACTGGAACACAAAATAGAAATAATAATAATAATAAAATGGTTCCAAGAAGAGAGGCTGAAAAAAATAGGACATTCACATAATAACAGGACAGGGAAACAGACAGAACAACGGGAGTATGGAAGGTAACTTAGAGAAATGTAAAACAAATCTCAGCCATAGGATAAGTATTGCACAGATCTGGTGAAGACACCTATAGAAACCCAGAAGTACTATGAATTTTGAGTCAATCTAAGGGCCAGGAGACAAAGCTCTGGGTTTTTATGTACACATCGGGGTTAGAAGATAGGATAGCAAGTCAGGTGCCCCTTAGTGTATAAAACATCACAGCACAAAACATTGTGGGCTATTCCCTGATACCACTAGATGACCTCCCTAGGGCTCGCTGCCTTAGAAGAGTGAGGAAAATCATCAGGGATGACTCACACCCCAGTCAGCCCTTCTTCACTCTCTTACTATCTGGTAGGAGATAGAGAAGCACAGTGTGATGACCCAGAGTAGCTCAACAATGGAATAAACTCCAAAATATAACTTTAATGCCTTCACTGTATAATTAGTTCCGGGGGGCGGGGGAGTCAAAAGAATAGTTCAAAAAGCAAAAAACACAGTTCGTATTTTAAAACGCTGATAACAAAGAAGAAACCAAAACCAAACCACCTCAATATAGTCCCTCGACAGTCCAGGGTAGATAAATGCTCGCTTCAGGAAAATAAACACGAACAAACTACTGGAAACTACTGGAAACAAGATAAACCTTCTTTAAGCAGCAAACGTTAACCTTAACTCCAGCAGCTGGACTACGCATGTTTGGACTTAAATACAGAGCTCCCAGCTGCAAGCCATGAAGAGGATCACGCCCTCCTCCCGAGTAGAGCACACTTTGATCTGATCCTCTCCTCCCTGCGTGCTCTAGGGTGGATAGAAGATGGGCCTGGATCCTCCTCAGAGGGCTCAGCTGGCCTCTGCTCTTCCACAGCCTCCTCCACCCCCTCTGGAGCCACACTCCCACACCCTGCCGGCTGCTCCTCCTCTTCCTTGGAGTCAGTCTCCAACTGGGGCATGATACACAGCCAGCCACACCAACAGGCTGAAGAACAGTTTCTACCCGTGGGCTGTCAGACTCCTGAACGGGAAATAACTTCATGTCAATGTAGTACGATAGACTTGCGGGGCTGCATGTTGTGGCAACAAGGTCACATGGTGTAATGAGATTGGGACTTGGTTAGGGACTTCTGTCCTCACTGAGTTGTGTTGGGGGTGTGTGCACAAAGGGAGGCTCAGCCAATCGCATTGTACACATGTTGTACTCTGACAATAAAGGTAATAATAATCTGGTCATAGAGAAAGTATTAGTGGGTGTAAATCCCAATGGTTTCTGGGAAATGAAGTTTGAGACCTACCACTCTTCACCCTATGGACACAATGGTGCCATTACAAAACGTTGGTTCTACTTTTCTGTGTTTACTGGTATTGAAAAAAAAAAAGAGTAGAAGAAAGTGGCATGACTAAATGCCACCATCTGTTTATTCCTTACAATCTTCCTTGAGAAAATACCACTGACAGTCAAGTTTCAGAAATTTACATTTGAAAAAAATAAAAATAATAATAACAGAGTGACAACTTACAGCTCCTTTGCAGTAGAGTCTTAATTTTCCGGATGGTGTGCGCACAATCACAGACATTCTTTTTCTAGAACTGGAAGAATCGAAAAACTGTTAACATTTTTAAGGGACCGAAAAAGCAAAAGACAGAAAAATAAAAGGTGCTAAAAAGGCCGATGTAATTACCTTGTAAATTCTAACACGTTTAGCAATTCGTATCTTTCTTCTTGACCCAGCTGGGGGAAAAAAAGCAACACTTTACAATTTCAAAGGCATTTCTAATTTCTCAATTTTTTTTACTGAGAAAATAATACCCTTACAGTTTACTAATTTAATCCACTTACAGATTCTATAATGACAGAGTCTGGCGTTCTTCCAGTAAAAACAAAATGGAGATGCTTAGCTGCTCTGACTAATGCTCCTTCATCTGTAACAAAACATCCGCTATTATTTTTCACTGGCAAATCGATAAGAACAATAAACAAAAAACAATATGTTTACTGTTTTGACCACCAGAAATTAGATTTTTCATCTTCATTTTATTCACACGCAATTTCATTTCATTCAAATATAATATCCGCTACATTTTTTTCCAAGTAAAAAGAAGCACATTTCATAGTTTAAGAATGCATCCCAAGATGACTTTTTTTAATCATATAATAGCCTTTCATAGATCATATAATTTGATGGGGGAATGAAACAGGATCGTGGAATTCTGTTTCAGTTTTCTTGTGTTATTGTTATCACTTCTTCCATTTTTTTTCTTTTCAAAAATATCAGTCAATTAATCGCTTTCGAGGAGCAGTACAAGAACTGTTGGGAAGCATCACAATGTCCCTACATATTTTTATGTTTGTATAGTTAAAATGCGTAGCTAAAAAAAAAAACCACCAACCTTTTCCTATATAGTCTCTTTTGAAAACAAACGAACAAACCATGATAGCCTGGTAAATGGCAGAGCCTGGCCAAGCTTAGTTGATCTCACTGTATGGCAGACTAACAGACATCCCAGGGTATAGGCTATAGTAGTTAAAAGTTAATTCTTCAAATCAACTTGACTCCTAGTGATTTCATTAAATATATTTGTAAGGTAAAGGTTCCCCTCGCACATAACACGTGCTACTCGTTTCTGGCTCTGGGGGCGGTGCTCATCTCCATTACAAAGCCAAAGAGCCAGAGCTGCTCAAAGTCGTCTCCGTGGTCATGTGGCCAGCAGGACTAAACACCTTCAAAGGCGCACGGAACGCTGTTCCCTTCCCACCAAAGAGGTCCCTATTTTTTCTACTTCCATTTTTTACCTGCTTTTGAACTGCTAGGTTGGCAGAAGCTGGGACAAGGAACGGGAGCTCACTCCATTACGCAGCGCTAGGGATTTGAACCACCAAACCGCCGACCTTTCTGATCAACAAGATCAGCATCTTAGCCACTGCATCCTGAACATATTTGTATGTAGTGTTTCCCCCCTCTTTTATTAATAATGCTCTTATATCTCTTACGTATCTAGTTATTAAATTTATATGCCGCTCAACTTGCAGGAAAAGGTGACTTATAAGCGGCTTATATCACCTTAAGAATTTTATTTGTGAGAAGAGGATCCCTGGTGACAGCCCATAAAGGCGATTGTAGTAACAACCAGCATTACAAATTGGGTCCCCAAATACAACCAGAGCAGTGGCTGGTCAATCAATCAGTAATACAGAGGTAGTCCTCGACTTACAACCGCAATTGACCCCAAAATTTATGTTGCTAAGTGAAACATTTGTTCGGTGAATTTGGCCCCATTTTGCGACCTTTCTTGCCACCGTTGTTAAGTTAGTAACACGGTTGTTGAATGAATCTGTCTCCTTCCCATTGACTTGGCTTGCCAGAAGGTTGTAAAATGTGATCACATGGCCCTGGGATATGGTGACCCTTATGAGTCAGTTGCTAAGCGTCTGAATTTTGATCACGTGACCATGGGGATGCCACAATGGTTGTAAGTGTGAAAAACGGACCTAAGTCACTTTTTTCTATGCCATTGTAACTTCAAACAGTCCACTAAACAAACTGGTTGTAAGTCAAGTAATTCACTAATGGAGCCTGCTTGCCCACTTCCATTTCCCCAAGTTTCCTATCACTGGTATGTCAGGATTCTGGCAGTCACCCCCATTCAAATCATGCCTCGAGCCAAACTTCCAAAACTTCAAAAGGATTTATTGGGAGTTAACATATCCGGCACTGCTTGGGTGTAGCCAACTCTGAGACACATCATTCATTGTCACCCTTGACCCTGATTTTCCCCCCACCCCCTGGGTGTATCATAATTCATATTCTCCAATGGGACACATCCATAGACAAGCGTCATCAATCGTGTTCTCCAGTTAGAATTTTGCACGGCAGAAACTTCAGTCACCTAGTTACTATCTCTGAAAAACTATTTATGGAATGCACTTTCAGTTTTGCAAGCTGCCACACTGCTCTTTCAAAACCCCTCCCCCCCATTTCTGTTGGTAACTCTAAAAAGACCACAGAAATATGAGTTGACATGGTATGTGTAAAATAAATTCCTGCTTAGGAAAATTACCAGGAGTGGAAAACGGAAAGGGGATGGCAAAGACATATAAAGATAAGCATGGTGGCTACTTCCCTATCTCTAACCTCCAAGGAACGCAGGCATAGATATAATCAAAGACTTTTCATGTGGGCTTTGGAAGATCAGGATCTTCTGTCCAGAGCAGCCTGTTATTCCGATGTTCGGTGGTGTAAATTATGGGCATGCATTGTTGAACTAAACCGGTACGAATTCATTCTCTTCACATTACATTGCACGAGGAAATCCTACAAAGCCTATGATAGGCATGACTTGGTGCGCCGCAAGCCAAAATGCCCTTATAAAAAGCCCAAGCAACCCATAATCCTTCTGAGGATAACGTTCAGCCTACAGTTAGCAATGCATCCTCTTTACAATAAATTCCAGGCTAATCCAGTCGTTGGATGTCCATATATCTTTAAGCATGTTATTAAACGTAAAGCAGTTCAACTTTATTTAGTTGAAAGCGATTACTGCTGCATAAGCCTTACCTGGAGATGCTGCTTGATAAACTATTTTGTCATCTTCTCTTTCTGGGACGGCTGTATGACAAATTGCCATCATTGTCAAAAACTCACAAATGATAGGGGCCGTTGGCTGAAAAACAGAAAACAGTAGAATGAATTGTTCTAGAATTAAAAATTGTATGTACAGACAAACAAGTGCAAAAACAGCTCTATACAAATAAAAACATTTTTTTAAAAATAAACCTTCATTCACCTAGGAGAAACAAAACGGCAGGGGAAATGAAAGAGAGAGAGATATATTTTCTTTACATACAAAAATCAGGTGCTTACTGAAGAAAAGGGATAGTAGTAGAAAAAAGGTTATGATCAGTGCTCCATTCTCTTCTTGATTACAGACCTGTTTTTTATGCAAATCAAAACTCCACTGTGTGAGCCCTTAAGAGGAAATAAATATTGTTAACTCTTCTGATTATCAGGAATTGTTTCAGTTTTGGTCACCACAATAAATAAATACAAAAGTAAAAATAAATATAAAAGTAAAAATAAATACAAAAGTAAAAAGAAAAGTAGGTAGAAAGAGTGCAGAGAAGAGCAACAAAGATGATTAGGAGGCTGGAGGCTAAATTATATGATGAATGGTTATGGGAACAGGGTAGTTTAATGAAGAGAACGGCTAGTGGGTGAAATGAATCAAATCCTTGGCTAGTCTACAGAAAAGAAGGACTAGGGGAGACTTCCACAAAGAGGAGTTGGGGGGGGGGTCAACCTGTTTTCCAAAGCTCCAGAAGGCAGGAGAAGAAACAATAGATGGAAACTAACCAAGGGAAGAAGCAACCTGGAATTAAGGAGAAAATTCTTAACTGTGAGGACAATTAACCAGTGGAACAACTTGCCTCCAGAAGTTGTGGGTGCTCCATCACTGGATGCTCTTAAGAAGAGACTGGACAGCCACTTGTTTGAAATGGTAGATGGCCTCCTAGTTGTGGAGGGGGTTGGACTAGAAGACCTCCAAGGTCCTTTCCAACTCTGTTATTCTGTATTTATCTTATTAAGATTTTTACCCTGCCTTCATTACTTTGTAAGTAACTCAAGACGGCAAACATACACAAGACCCCTTCCTCCTCCTATTTTATGTCAGCTTTGAAGTTATTTATTTTGCGTCGCTTTATTTCTGCATCTTACATGTTTGTTTTGCAGGTTTTCCAGTAATGATGGGTCGCTAAATGTTTTTTCTTCCTTTGCTTGTGGACTCTGCCTAAAAATAAAAATGAAAGAAACGAAAACATTACTACATGTAGTTACGATAAAAAAACCAAAACAAAGCAGCTTCATTAAGTATAAATCATTTAGATTCTCTTTACATATTTTTTGAAGTAACAATGTTTAATAATTATAATAATTTGTACTTAAGGAGGCAGCTTACATTTTAATTATCCTTCATCCACATACTTATAGTTTGATTAACTATGTAATAAAACATATTTAATTGGGCTCAACACAAGATGATGATATACAGAATGAAATGAAGGAAACAATAATTAATTTACTCATATGAATCACATCAAAACCAAACCTTTTTACCCATGGATTAAAAACCAAAACTCAGTGTAACAAAGTGTTTTCCTAGACTCAGAGATTGAGTCTTGATGAACATATATGGATATTTTTGATAATGCTGTAAGACCATACTGTAGTACAGTACTGTAATAATTCGAATATGAACATTTTAAAACCAGATTATTTATATCTGAGTGAAGTAATGTTCAGTAAAGCTTACTCAGTCTAAAAAAAGGGATGAGCAATAAATTATCTTTGCAGTTGAGGAGTCAAATTCCACTACTCAACAGATGAAATCTTTATTTGAAGGCACTGTTTCAAAATTACTTTCTCTATATACACCCAGTTTCAGTATGTTAATAATAGTTATAGATCATTGTGAGTAGAAAAGAAATAGCAGCAAAAATTAGTGCTTACCACTCATCCGAAGTACAGCCAAAATCATCGGATTCAGGAGAATGGCTGTATGAAATGTAAAGAAGGCAGAATATAGAAAAATAGCTAAGAAAGCTAAGAAAGGCTTGAAGCTCATCAGAAAGAAATTAAAGCAAAGGGGAAAAAAACCCACAAATGATCTAGTGATCCATTCATGTAATTGAAACTGTAAGGTTTTTTTGAAAAAGTGATCCATGTTATTTGGATCCTACTTTGTTAGAGACCTGGAGTGCACGGCCTGCCTTACATAACTCAAGCATGTAGCTCCAGCAACTGTAGAGCAGGGGTGTCCAATCTTGGCCATTTCAAAGCTTGTGGACTTCAACCCCTAGAATTCCCCAGCCAGCAAAGAAAGGGAAGGTGGGGATGGAGGTTTTAAACACAAGGACAAGGCACAGCCAGGTGTGACACTGTAAGGGAAGAGGAAGTAGGCGCCCTGAGAAGAGTCACATGCTTCACAGTCTGTAGCACTGAAATTTTAGGTTCCAATTTCTATCATATCTTTTGAAAATCCAATAAATGCAAGTGTGCAGGTGTTCTTATAGAGCAAGAGTCTTCAACCTTGGGAGTTTAAGACTTGTGGACTTCAACTCCCACAATTCCTTAGCTGACATGACTGGGGGAGGAATTCTGGGAGTTGAAGTCCACAAGTCTTAAAGCTGCCAAGTTTGAAGACTTCTGTTATAGATGGACTTTGAGTGGAGCAAATTCTTTGCGGTGTCTTTTAACTTCCATCATCCCAAAGACTTTTAGTACCGGTCGTCTTTGACTTACGACCACAAATTGAGCCCAAAATTTATGTTGCTAAGTGAGAAATTTGTTAAGTGAGTTTTGCCCCATTTCACGACTTTCCTTGCCAGATTTGTTAAAGTGAATCATTGTGGTTGTTGACTTAGTAGCACGGTTCTTAAGTGAATCTGGCTTCCCTGTTGATGTTGCTTACAGAAAGTTTGACCTTGGAACACTGCAACCGTCATAAATATGAAGCAGTTGTCAAGCATCCGAGTATAAATCACATGACCATGGGGATGCTGCAATGGTCGTAAGTGTGAAAAATAGTCAGAAGTCACTTTTTTCAGTGCCGTGGTAACTTCAAACGTCACTAACGGTCACTGTTGTAAGTCAAGGATTACTTGTATTAGTATTTTAGTATTTTAGTCTTCTGTATCTTTACTTTTAATAATTAACAATCTGACTCTCAGTGGCTCCCAAGGAAAGAGCACCATGGAGGTTGCTAAAGTTTAAGTAAAAACCATCCATGAAAAATACCCAGTTTGATCATTCGAACTCCATGGCTAAAAAGACGAAGCTGACTTAAAAGGCAGGCCCTGAACTAGTCTTGCATCAGAGGCTTCTGGTTCTCTTTTGAGACTTCTTTGTTTTTTAACATAAAGATCTTGAAGAGATCTCTGAGAGAATTTTAATGACATTGCCAATGTCCAACTCTATTTAAAAAAAAAAAGGTAGCAAGGTAGATAAAACCAGCAATGACGTAAGAGAAAAGAACTCACCCGTAAGATATTCCTGCTATGGTACACTTCTTAAATTGCATAACGTTGCACGTCAAGGTACCTGTTTTATCTGAAAAGATGTATTTGACCTTTAAAAAAAGAAGGCAAATGTTCATTAATATGTTTCATTGAGCATACATTAATGTTGTAGTAACACAATGTGATTTCTTAAATTATTCAATGTATTGAAAATCACACACACACACACACACACACACACACAAAGCTTTCCAGTATTGGGTAGTTTAGATAACAGATCTGTAAATGGTCAGCATAGAATTCAGCACCATTTTCAACTTTATAAGTTAGGAGTATTTTGATCTCAAGAAGGATCTGAGGATTTATGTTCTCTTTACATTAAACCTAATAGCAGCTGTTAAGTAAATAGCATCCTCTCTTTTTGGGAAGTGTCCCTAAAGCTGGTGTATCTCCCGGAACTCTTTTTGTTTTTGTTTCTTTCATAATATTTTATTGAAGTTTAAAAAATACAAAGATGAAAAACTAATTGTTAAGTGTTGCTTACTGTGTTAGAATATTTATGATATCTTGTAAATGGTTTCTGTAATGAGTCATTGCTAAAATGACACCCTAGGCTCAGATCTATAGGACACTTTATAAATGCTCTGCTGTTCAGAATAGTGGTTGAATTAGGATATTGATATAAATAAGTCTCATTAGACCCTGGCATGTTCTGGAGAATAATTCCTAGGTCAGGAATGGGCAACTATGGCCTCTTTTATGACTTGTGGACTTCAACTCCCAGAATTCCTCAGTCAGGAATTCTACACGGGCATATTTGGGGGATAAATGTAAATATAATCCATTTAAACATACGATAGAGAATATTTACATTCTACCAAGTTATCCGTTTATCAGATAAATGACAGTGAAAGGAGATGGTTGTGTGAATTTAAATTAAGAAATTACACATTAATAAAACAACAGGACCCCCACAAAAAACCCCAAAATACCTGGCCAAGTTCTTCATTAAGATTGGATGTACGTGCCATGGCAGCAGTGTCTGTAAGTTCATAATGCATGTCAATATCCTAATAAAATAATAATAAAAAAGCTGAAAAGGGTATTAACTTGTGCACACACTGTGCAATCTGTTTTGAGCAAAACATTAAGCAAGAACTTGGTATTAACTAAACATTTACCAAAATTTTATTCCATGTGTGAATATTAAGGATAGGATGGGGATACTTCTGATATAAAGCCAGGTGTAGACTTCTACCACTGAGAATATGCATTAGGCTATTCATTATCTGTCTTTGTAGTTTGTATTAGGAGTAAACATGTTTTTCAAGCTCATATCTTAAAAGGTTTAGTTGTAAGGGATTTCATTAATCTATACCAGGGGTGTCAAACTCGCGTCTTCATGGCGTCATCATGTGACACATTGGGACTTTTTTCCCCTTTGCTAAACCGGGTGTGGGCGTGGCCAGCGCATCCGGTCCACAGGCCAGGAGTTTGACAGCCTGATCTATACCATTTAAAGCCTGCAATCATCTAAGAATACATTTTGTGACATTTTATCCTGCAATTTAATCTGCACTATTTTAACAAATAGCCTGTATTGTCAAATATTATCAAATAACATATATTCTATTCTTGAAATGAATTATTAAAAGGTCTGCAAATAGCACAATAATTTTTATATTTACCCAATTTATAAAATATGCTTGAATAAATTTAACAACTTCCAGTGTAACTAACAGGCTGATTGGAATTAGATTATTGAAGAGAATGATAAATGTCAGGAAATTGAGTCCAAAATTATTAGCTCCACCATCTGTTAAAACAGGGAGAACAAAGAGAAATCATGCATGATTTATAACATTAAGTACAATAATTCTAGAAATTTATTTAATTAAGTTTATTTTAAAAAATTATATATAAAGCTCTCCTAATACCCTGGTTCCTATGAAACCTGCTCTTGAATCTGATTATTTGCCTTGGAAAGGAATCTGAATAGAGGTGTCAAAAAAGCAAATTGGAAAATAGAAGTTAAACTGGATGTCTGCTAAGATCACAGTGTAGACAGAAAGGTATAAATCCACTATACATGTGCTGGTGCTATTTAAGTCATTTAGCCTTGTGGTACGACCGGAACAATCTTGAACTAAACACACTCAAAACCATAGAAATGATGGTAGATTTTAGGAGCAACCCTCCTACACTACCACCACTCACAATACTAGACAACACAGTAGCAACAGTGGAGACCGTCAAGTTTCTAGGTTCTATCATATCTCAAGACTTAAAATGGACAGCTAACACCAAAAACTTCATCAAAAAAGCACAGTAAAGAATGTTCTTCCTGCATCAACTCAGAAAGCTCAAACTGCCCAAGGAGCTGCTGATTCAGTGCTACAGAGGAATTATTGAGTCTGTCATCTGCACCTCTATAACTCTGGTTTGGTTCTGCAACCCAACAGGACAGACACAGACTTCAATGGATAATTAGGACTGCAGAAAAAAACAATTGCTACCAACCTGCCTTCCTTTGAGGACCTGTATACTCACAAGTCAAAAAGAGGGCTGTAAAAATATCTACAGTCCCCTCACATCCCAGACATAAACTGTTTCAACTTCTACCTTCAAAACGACGGTATACGGCACTGCACACCAGAACAACTAGACTCAAGAACAGCTTCCCCCCCGCATGGCATTACTCTGCTAAACAAATAATTCCCACAACACTGTCAGACTATTTAGTAAAGCTGTATTACTATTATTCTCCTCCTCCTTCCTATTACCTATCTCCTTTTCTACTTATGGCTATTAACTTTGTTGCTTGTATCTTTATGATTTATATTGTTTTATTTGGTTTCCTAGTATGATTTATGTCGATTGCTTATTTAGTATCCTAAGTGTTGTATTTTATGATTCATGATGAATGTATTTGTGACTATGATCATGATTTATCACATATATCTTTGATGTACACTGAGAGCTTATGCACTGAAGACAAATTCCTTGTGTGTCCAATAAAGAATTCTATTCTATTCTTCTATTTATTTAGACTCTTTGAAATAATGCATGAAATGCAATTACTGTACAAGGTTTCACATAATTTCTAATTTGGACACATATGTCTTCCAGTGAATTTGTATATGGTTACACAAAGTTATTTAAAAAATCATTAAAAACCTTTAGTCAATATTAACCATAATACTGTTTTAAACAGGTATAAATACAAAAATGTATCATACACTTATTTTATTTTGTAGACATAAAGTAAGATAGGTATCATTATGGCAGGAAATATACACTTGTTTTAAGGGCTTACAGGTTAGGTTGATGTACCAGTCTCTCCCTTCGTGCTTTTGATTCCATATAGCTGCCCCAATGGAACAAACCAGAGACATGGCAATAAGAATGCAGAACAAAAACAGAATTTGTATATTTGTGATCCTTTCCACGTTAGACAGCTTGAGAGGTGGGCTTGTTGAGTTCTGTGGATGAAAAGGAGGGTTCAAAAATAAATATGACATTCATATGCTATTTTGGTTTTTCTTTACTTTCTAAGGATATTTTCATGCTTGGATTAATCATCTTAAATATTCATGTCAATGAATGATATAGCTCATTTTATAAAGGCTTGAAAAACACGGTATGGTTTTAATGTGGGTGATACCTTTCATTGGAGGTGTCAATAAGAAGCAATAGAAACTACTGTTAAAATAAATGCTAAAAAGAGAGCTATATTAGATTTTTGTAGCAATATGAGTGATGTGGCATTTTAAAAATTAACAAATGATTGAAATGCGTGTGATAGGAAGCTTGACTGTCTTTTATGTACCATGGGATTCCTATAAATTACTGATTTGACAGTAAAATAAATGCATACTTTTTAAAAAAAATTCATATTTATATGCTGCCCTTCTCCGGAGACTCAGGGCGGCTGACAATTTTTGGAGCGCAACCCAATGTGCTCAGCAATAGCCTTCATTCCATTGTATGTGCCTGCTTATTACTAAGCGGCATTTTTACATAGTCAGCTTATTGCCCCCAATAATCTTGGGTCCTCAATTTACCTACCCCGAGAGGATGGAAGGCTGAGTCAACCTTGAGCCTGGTGGGATTCGAGCCTGCACTAATTGCAGGCAGCTGGAATTAAGTACTAGGCATTTAACAGCCTGCACCACCAAGGCGGTGGTGCAATTAATTTATTAATTTATGAGTCATATGTTTATCCAGTGAACTGAGAAACCCAAGGATGTAACCTTGATATGTGTCAAGTGATACCAACATATTTACCCAATAACAATGATGGCCAACTATTTTTTTGTATCTGTATAGCAAGTCCAAGGTGTTAAGTGTTTATGCAGGTAGTCTTTGACTTATGACTACACTGGAGCCAAAAAATTTTGTTGCTCAGTTAAATGAGTTTTGCTCCATTTTACGACTTTATTGCCAGAATTGTTAAGCAAATCACTGCAGTTGTTCATTAGTAACATGGTTATTAAGTGAATCTGGCTTCTCCATTGCTTGTCAGAAGGTTGCAGAAGGGGATCTCGTGACTGCCCCCCCTCCGGATGCTGCAACCATCATAAATATGAGTCAGTTGCCAAGCATCTGAATTTTGAGCATGTGACCATTGAAGTCTACCTGTATGGCCATGCTTCTAATTTATTATCCAACCAGGCATCTTTTGCTCCTGTCCATTATGGCATAAACATAGAGCAGAAGATCCAAAGACCTTTAACATACAAGGTTATTTTCGGTTGGGAGACAAACCTGCATAAGTTTTGTATCGTGTCCCGTATAAACAACGATTCCATGAACCCACTGTGTATTTCTGAGCTGAGCACCACGCAGAAGAATTTGGTCAGGCCCCAGTGGGACAGTCCTAAAAGAGAAGATGGCAAAAATTAAGTTACATTGAATCGATGGCAAAATAACTACTTCAGAAACATTAATATAGAAACAGGTGGGGTTTTTTTTCTGGGAAGTTCTTAGGCACATTAATTAAATGCAACTTTAAGACTTTTTAATTGAAGTAATAACAAGAAGAACATTATTAATAATAGCATAATTTTATTATGTTTCTCTTTGCATTTTACGTATCCAAATTGCTATTTTGTACTAATGTTTTTATAGTCCTGTCAATCATTGCGAGTGATCATTGCATCCAAAACTGAGTCACGTCCTGATTTAATACAGGTCACATGATTAAGCCTCCCCACCACTCTCCTTCTTCATTAGGGATTTTTTTTAAAGAGTAAAAAAGACAGAGGTAGTACATATGAATCAATAAGGCCTCTTGTATCATTAGTAACAGTAGTATAAAAAGCTTTTCAGTTTAGCTTTTGATCTTTATTTGCTGTCAGTGATTAATTTACAAAGGGGCTTGACTTCTTTGTACTGCTGATAAAATCAAGGTGCTAGCCATTTTTGTAGTGGAAGTCCTGATATACGATGTTGTCTCCCCTTTGGTTCTTCCTTCAATGAGCAGTTTTGTGCGTTAGCAGAAATCATCCAGATATTAAAATGCTGCTGAACCCATTGAAAGGGAAATCTTCTGCAATTCAAGACCTGACTCTGGATGGCCTGGAACCTATGCCAGAATCAGCTGAACTTTGCTTGCCTCTTTCTTAATTTCTTAATATTAGGTTTTAGGTACATTTCTACCAAATGGGGCATCAGGATATGCAAACCATTTCCAACACAAAATAGTCCTCCAATGTCCTGCATGTAACATTAAAAAAAAAACAAATACCCTTTTGCCACAGAGACTTGGATTGTAGGCAAAGGTTTTAATCTCAGTTAGTATTGAGTGGAACTAGTTGAAGGGAATAGAGAATATGGCATTAACCACATTTCTCAGAGTCTAGGCCCTTTTGTACATCCAGGTTATGTTTATTGCTATTGAATTCTTCTATATGAAAAGTAAGTTAATAAGTTAATATATGAAAAATAAAATTAATGAAAATTAAGGATGGAAACTGAACAAGGAGAGATTCAACCTGGAAATAAGGAGAAACTTTCTGACAGTGAGAACAATCAACCAATGGAACAGAAGTTGCCTTTGGAAGTTGTGAGACCTTCATCACTTGAGACTTTAAAGAAGAAATTGGACTGCCATTTGTCAAAAATGGTGTAGGGTCTCCCGCCTGGGTGGGGGGTTGGACTAGATGACCTACAAGGTCCCTTCCAACTCTGATTATTTGTTAAATCTGTTAAAAGTTCATGGATTGTAACATAATGTTGTGGATTAGGTATTTGCTGTGTGCTTCATGTTTTCTTTTGTGGGCAAACACAAAAATGTGCATTGTCCATGGCCATCCACAGATAATTCCTGTTGTGCTTTTATGGACAGAGTGCCACTTACAAAAATGCGCACGATGCATGACCATTTATAGATATTCCTGCTGTTATGGTTGAGTTTTTCCAGCAAATTATGCTTTTGTATGTTGAACTTTTCCAGCAAACAGCCAAATACAAAAAAAATGTGTTATATATGTGAACAATAGATGCAATGTTATATTTGTTGAGCATTTGAGCTGACATATGCACAATTGTGCTGCTTTTTTGTTTGTTTGTTTGTTGCATAACTGCCAAGTATACTGTGCCTGCATAGAACAAGGTCTCAAGCTAATAGAAGATTTTTCCTGTGGATTCATGAGCATATATTTCCCATTTCTTCATTTCTGGGTTCAGTTCTTTGCTGCTTGTGCAAGCAACATTCAGGCTTTAGAAATGTTTTTAAGTATTGCTTCTACAGTAGGCTATAAAAATACTTACAATAATCTACTCCGCCAATTTTTCTGAACGTTGCATGATAGTTACTAATTAGTTTTGTTTATCATTGACTATCTTGCTTCCAAGCTGGAAAATTAAGAAAGCAACTGGTTTGTTTTGAGTTACCATAAATAGTGGAAGTTTCAAAATGTTTCAAGCTTCCTTTGGTCTTAAGACATTTGAAACATTCTAACTGAATGTGCCAATTGTTTCAAAATTTGTTTCACAAATTTATTTTTGTTTGCACAAGCTCTTTGGGGAAGGACATACAGGTGATCCTTGACTTACAACAGTTCACGAAGTGACAGTTCAAAGTTACAACAGCACTGGAAAAAGTGACTTACAACCATTTTTCACACTTATGACTGTTGCAGCATCCCCATGGTCATTTTTTTTTGTTAAAACACAGCAACAAAAATATTCTTTCCACCAATATTTTACTTTTTATAGATTTTAGAAAGAAGATAAAAGAAATTGTACTCAAAGTTTACATACCCATGGCTGTCTAGTCTAATATTTCCAACAAAGTCATAGAGATGTCTATTAGGACTTTCACATTCAATTCTGCCTGAAAGTCTCACCAAGTTGTCAATGTCCTTTATATCAGAGGTCAGTGGTAAGCCCTGTTTGAATAAAAGTTTTGGAAATGCAATAGTGAAAAATTAAGAATAAATAATGCAAGCTTACATCTGTTTACATCTGTTAATTTATTAGCTGCATTTACCGGTAATGGCAAATCATTGTATACCATGATATGTATAAGCAAATTCATCCTGCAGCAAATTCAAACATTAGCTTCAGTTTCACAGGCTCTTTTTTCCCTTAATTCCATATAATTATCAAGGCATTGAAAACTGACTCATTTTTATGTAAGAGCAGGATGCCATATTGTTTGGAGCAATAAATTGGGCCTCATAGGACTTACTGTCAGCTAGAAACACACATAATTTTATATATATAATTAAGCCTGCATTTTTAATTATGATTTTAAATGGTTCACAGTAAAGTCAGAAAGGAAAGATTCAGAAATATCACTCTAAGCCAAATACAAAATGCATGATGATTGATTAAACTTGCTGCGTAGTTGCTAATAACTATTGATATTTGCCACAATTCTATTATGCACGGCTGATGTGACAAATTTAAGACAACTAAAAGCAAAATTTCAAATGTATCTTCTTTGCACTAACTGCATTCACACATTTCAACCCATGAATATTGCACTAGCCCTAATTATTTATCAGCTGACTAGATATAACATGTTCATATTTTAATTATACATTTTCATTATTAAAAAATTCTGTTTATCTTTTTATATATGATACTGTTTTCTCATTTTTCTTCCTCCCTCCCTGTTCGTCTGCAGTGCCCAATTTTCCATGTAAGGTTTTTCACAAAATTGAGTATAAACTCAAATGCCTAATAAAACTGAAAGGATTGAGAAAATTGCAAACATAAAATTGAAGCATTATTAATTTTTATACTTGCATTCTGAAAATGCACACATAGAAGGGATATATACTATCAATATTTTATAGGTAAAACCAGGTTTCTTAAAATGCAGATGCTTCTTTATCTAAATAACAGACTAACATCAATGGTATGCAATACACTTTGGATCAGTGCCTACATCTCTTGAAGATTTAAATGAATGTTCCCATTCCTTAATGCATTTTTTTTTCATTTTAAGTTTCTGCTTCATACTGTGAACTATGCACTGTGGATTATCTTGGAGCAATAGACGCTCCATATCAACACACATACGACAAGAGAGGGAAAAACGTACTTCTTACCTGTCGTATTTTTAAATTAGTTTCGCCATCTAAATTTGATGTTTCAATGTAGCACATAGCTTGAGGTTCACTTATAGAAAAGAGAAGATCCATTTTATAAATTAAGCAGTCCAGAATCTAATTTCACTGAAATACAACATCGTTCTTCGGTTTATGTTGTCATTAAAAAAAATTACTAGTAATTTACATTTTCAGAAAATGACCCTTAAAATATGTAAACAAAATAATTCATATTGTCTTCATTAATGCATCGGTAGAAACTCACTGATTCCAGATCTTAAAATCGCATTGCCAAGGTTTTAGGCAGAAAAAGCAAGCTAAATAATTTGACAAGAAACTAAGCTTGCAATCCATAGGTTTGAATAACATAAATTCTCAGTTTTTTTTATAAATTAAGTAACACAAAATAAACAATTATGCAGCATATAGGAAGTCCTTGACATAGAACTGTAATTGAACCCAGAATTACGATTATAAATCATTGCAATCACAAAGCAGGCCAATAAGTGTGCCTGATTTTATGACTTTTGTGGCGGTCATTTATGAATACGACAGTTATTAAGCAGATCTGTTTTACCCAATGGCCGTTTTTTGCTGAAAGCAGGAAGTAACTGGCAAAAAAATGACAATAATCATGGCCAACATAATTGTAATTGAATGCATTGTATTGTAATTGCATTGTAATTAAATGCATTATATGAAATACCACTGTATCTCCCAAAACACATATAATGTTGATCTTGGATTGATGTCATAAATATATTTAGTAAATGTTGAATATTTAGTAAAGTTGAAAAGCACATCCATATTTAAACAGGAATTTCTTCAATTTACATTTACTTTTTAAAGGTCAGTTTTTCTAAAAATGTAATTGACCGGTTACAAATTAGCATACAAATTAACTCAGTTTCAGTATATGAAACATATTTAAATCTGGACATATTTCACATGATTTAACAAATATACGCTGTGTTTGCAATCCTTTACACATCTATCTAAGAGTACATCTACTGAATTCAAACTAGTTTAGTTTTGAATAATCATGTATGTATAGGATTGCACTGGAAAGCTACCAAATTATGTACATATAATTTAAAATAAGCCCTATTTATCAAATTGGGCTTACATTTGAGTGAATATTTTCTGAAGAACATTGAAAATAAATGAGTAGAACATCATAGATCAGGAAAATATGTTTCATTACAGAAATTACTATATATTGACATTCATCTCTCTAATCAAATCAAAGATGTCAAACAAAATGCAATCCAAGTACAGACACTATATAAAAATAGCTTTTACTGAAGTAGAATGCTGTTCATCCATTAATAAATTCAAATGCATGCAATATAAAGCATGCAACATTTAGATCTGTGCTGTGGGTCTTCTATAATTCTCAAAATATATCATTTGTGAACATCTAAAGTGTTGTATAAAATTATTGAAAACATGAAGTTCTCGATGGTATGATTTATGATCATATGATTTATATTTCATGTTTCTAGACAGGCCATCTTCCTCAAGGGAATTGAGTCTAAAACTTTAGATAGCATCTATATAATAATTCATCAAAACTTTTTAGTCATTGGTTTATTTTATAGAATAATTCTGGAGGTAGATCAACTATTTTTGTATTAAGTGGAATCCTAAGCCTCTTGAATTATAAGTAAGTCCAATTAATTTCAGCGGACTTTATGCTGAAGTACATGGATGTCTTATTGCACAATAATCATACAGATTAGCTTAGACAACGTCAAACATTCTCTTTTATTTCCGTTTGAATGAATGTTTGTACATAATAAAATATTCTGCAATGTGTTCACAGCAGAATCCTTTTCTGCCTCCGTTTAATAGAAGGACCCAGAAACACACTTATTCCAGAACTGATTCATTCTAACCTTGTGGACAGACTGATGAGGTCAGCTGGGAGATACTCCCCATTGGTCACCTTCACTATTTCCCCCACTGCAACCTTTACCAGTTTTGAAATAATAATAACAGAATAATAAATAAAAGAGGAGAAATCAAACGGATTTAAAAAAAAAGAAAGACAGAAAGTTGAAATTATTATATAAAGCGTGTTAAGGAACAGCTGATGTCTTCCCGCCCCTCAAAATCTATTTAATTTGGATCAAAAAATGTGTTATTTAAAGTATTTTTAGAGACAGCAAAAATAACCCTAAAATGTGGACATCAAAGCGTAACTTGTCAAGCGCTGGGAAATCAGGAGATTCAGGCAGTTCAAATAAGTATAAAGATTTATTGCAAGCTACAAGAATCTGAGCAACTAACAGTCAAGGGAAATGAGCGGCAGATAAGAAGGCATTTAAGATGGACTGGACTTAGATCTCTTGCGGGCGTGCAGGGACTCGTGACTTATGACATATTTGACCCCTCCCTCAGGCTCACCCTGGTCATCTCCTACAGTAATACAAATTCATAGTATTAGAAAGGAAATAGAGCATAATAATTATTTAACTTTAGCAAAATAATAAAAACAATTTGTAAAAGGAATGGAGGGAAATCTCTTGGTTTCCTTTTCAGATACTAGGAAATGCTTTTAACAGAATTAATAAAAACTGGAATTCATGGTTGTTCCACAATACTACAGAGGTACTCTGATATTTCTAGAAATTCAAATTCAGGACATCTACCAGGAAGGCATGATGTAGATGGGAATCAAATAGCCATACCCACACCAATTTCCTCATAGAAAATAACAAAACATAGAGTGTGAGGTGTCAGCTTCCATTTAGAAAGTAAAAACCTATTTATACGAGAATTACATATGCTAAAAATCTTCAGGTAAGGGTAGTAAAATACTTTCTTTAAATATTTGTATTTGAAGATAATGACCCAATCAAATAGATTTTGGAGGGAAAAATGTTTCATATATTGAGTTGTCCAAGGAAACACAGATAAACAAGATTAAATTTCACAGGGATGAAATTTTGAATTCTAAAAGCATGAATTGAGGTTTTTTAAAAAAACATTTAGAACACTATATTCTCAGGAAAATGTCAATAACATTTTGCAATGCTTCAATATTAAGACAACATTGTGCCACAAACTATCATTTTATTTTCAATTGATATATTTGGGGTGATAAATTAAATAAAATTAGGAGGGAAAACTTCTGAGTTCCAAACTATGAAAGAAAAGACAATCAGATGCACTGGAGAGCCCAGGACTTTATTCATTAGAAGTAGGCCTTCCTTAGCAATAATTAATATATCCAACATTTCTGTTTATTCTTTATTTCCTTGGTGCAATTATGGATCAAAGTTGGAGAGAGAAAACAGATTCTATTCTGGAAGCATTGATAGCATCTCTACCTTGATGAGAGAAGTACAATGTCAGCAGGTATATATTCTTTGCCTTTTATTAAAACTATATCTCCAACATCTACCTGAAAGAAAACTGGGAATTGGTTAATGCTCTGAAAGTAGAAGAATAACCCTTTCCTTTGCTGCATTTAAGTACACACTGTGTAATAATAGTAAACTACTTAAAATGGAAATAATAGTATATAAGAGGCATTCTCATCTAGGTAGAGTTTTTCTCCCATTTAACAGAATGACCACATTTCTATTTTCATTTTATGAAAGAAAGTAAAGCACCGTTTCCTCATAACAAAACATAATGATCTGTTTTGTTACTTGATATGAATACAAAGGACATCTTTGTAGTCAGTCAGCTCTTTGCCTTATTTAGATTGTGTTGCACAGTCTGACAGTAATCCTCCAAGAATTAAAAACTTTGAGTTGACTTCACTACATACATTTTATTAATGAATTATGGGCTTCTGTAGCACTTGTGCAATCACAAAATTATAACAATTTGGAAGGTCTTTATTGGCTAAGAAATAAAGTTTATACGGCATAGAATCTGTCTAGTCAAATACTGAAAGACAAACTCTCTTGTAGCTATATAAAATCGATTACTAGAGTAACTTGAAGAATTTCTACTTAGAAATAATCCCCACTTAGGTCAATGAAATCGGCTTCTATGTGGGCAAATATAGATTTATGGTTGTCATGAATTAAAAATATCTAAAATGAATTCGTATTACAGTTCTCCAGTGCTTATTTTCCCCTGAGTAAACACTGCAATCCATAATGAATGAAGGCACTTATAAGAACAATTAGAAAACTATTCTATGCTAAACAAGAGAGGTAATATTTTTAATTATTATAATGCTATTAGCACTATGGTTACATTTACATGTTTAAACAGATAAGATACACGTGCATTTTGATTTGAGTCAGCTCATTTGATTCAATGTATTGTGAGAATCCAGGATAATTATGCTGTGTGAAAATAACTAGGGTTGGATTAATATGATAGGGAAATGGCAACTTTGAGAACTGCTGGCATAGAATAATAAACTATTCTTTTGCCTAAATCCACTGTGTATCAGAGCATACAAATTAACCCTTTAGGGATCAAATGCACATTGAATTATTATGTAGGCAATAAATCAGAATTTTCAATAAAACAATTAATGACAATTTAATCAGTACATTTAATCCTTTTAATGACAATCAATTCAATATGGTAAACACAAACATTTAATTTATTTGTAACATATATAAAGATTTAGATCCAGAATTACTCTTCTCTGAGCAGAACTGCTTATATCTTATGTTACATACAGCTAGTCCTCGTCTTATGGCCACCATTGAACTCAAAAGTTCTGTTGTTAAGTGAGTTTTGCCCCATTTTATGATCTTTCTTGCCTCAGTTGTTAAGTTAGTAATGTGATTGTTCAGTGAAACTGGCTTCCCAAATTGACTTTGCTTGGCAAAAGTTTGCAAAGGGGGATCACGTGACAGTCATAAATATGAACCAATTGCCAAGCATCTGAATTTTGATTATGTGACCATAAGGATGCTGCAACAGTCGTAAGTGTGAAAAATGGTCATAAGTCACTTTTCTCAGTGCCATTATAACTTCAAATGGTCACTAAATGAAACTTCTGTAATTCAAAGACTACCTGTAGTAGGTTATATCACTGAATATAAGATGCTGAGATAATTTTATAGTGGGTGGTGCAAAATGCTGCAAACATTATTAAATAACTTGACAACAAACATACTTCAGAACACTATTTATCAAGCATTGTTGTTGTCTGTTCAATTCTTTGGATCTAAATCATAATTATACTTTACAATAAGAAAACCACATACCTTTTCCCAGTGTACAATCTCCCAAGCTCCATTTCTCAATACTGCATCATGAAAAGCAACAATAAAACCACAAATGATCCATTAAATCCAAATGATTTTCTACTGATTTAACATTTGCTCTAAGATCCAATTATACAGAAACATTATATCCCAAAAAGACAAAATGAAACCATGTGGGAACAAAAGTTTATTCTACCAAAATTTTATTTTGATATCAACAGAATTCTGAATATAAAACCGTTCATTTGTGCAAGACTTTGTCAGTCTTTTTGCTTACTTTTTTTCACCTTTTTGGCTAAAGTGCTTTCTTTTTCAAGTACATAGTTTGTGTTTAGCTACCACAATTGGGACAGGAAACTCGGTGGTCAACAGAAGTGAAACCCCAACTATGCTTGTGATCTTAGAGGTAGTCCCCTTAACTTGCGACCATAATTGAGCCAAGAATTATTGACATAAACTGAACCATCATGTGACTGGATGTGGTTTTTTGAAATTTTTGTGGTGGTTGCTAAGCAACTGCAGCAATTGTTAAGTGAACCCATATCCCCAAGGACTGGGTTTTGCTGAAAAGCACAAGTAAATGGCAAAAAAGGCCACAAATTGCAGTCACATGACTGCCAGAAGCTACCAATGACTATAAAAGTGAGCTGGGTGTCATATCTGCAAATGGTCACTAAACAAGGCAGTCACCAAACAAAGGCTATTCATATGAAGAGAACAACCGAGATTTCAAAGCAGAGTATATAGGCAGTCCACGACTTACGACAATTGAGCCAAACATTTTTGTGGCCAAGTGAGACATTTGCTAAGTGAATTTTGTCTCATTTTATGATCTTTCTTACCACAGTTAAGCAGTGGTTAAAGGGTCTGAATTCTGGTCACATGACCATGGGGAATGCTGCAACGGCCGTACATGTGAAAAATGGCCCTAAGTCACTTTTTTCAGTGCCATTGTAACTTGGAACAGTCACTGAATGAACTGTTGTAAGCCGAGGTCTGCCTGTATTGGCCTCACAGAGGCTTAATATCTTCAACCAGTGTGACTTAAGATTGTTGACTTTCTTGGTTCAACACATCTGGATATCAATCTAGTGGCATCCCCAGGAGTGGTGCTGGGGGTGGCCCTTTGATTTGGCCTCTGCCCCTTTTTACACATGTACTGCCACAATCTTTTCTGTTCTGACACACACCGACACACACCTAGATGTCTTGTGCTTCTGCGTTAATGCTGAGGGTGTGCAAGATCCTATTTTAAGTGAGTTTTACAGATTTGATTGACTCTGTAACTCCTCAATGGAAAAAAATGGGACTTTTCTAAAACGATCAGAATTATACAAGAGCTTCCAAAAGACTTTATGCACACTTTGGTAGTTTATAGTTGGTAGATGGGAGATATTTGGGTTACAAAGACACCATTTCCTTTGGGTTAATCAAGACTAGAAGCTTCCAATTGGCTGAGAATTTGCAATCGAGTAAACAGTGATGTTTAAAGCCAGGCCAGCTATTTTTGTAATCACTGAATCATGCTTCAAAAATTCTTGTGGATAGTATACATTACAGATAAACTACCGACTGAAAGCTGGATATCATATTCTGAAAATAGTTAACTTTTTCAGTCAAGCATTGAATATACACGTGTATACACACACACACACATTCAATGCCTGACTGAAAACAATTAACTGTATACACACACACATTTTACAATTTCTTGTTTATACTTTGAACACCATTTAGATTCACTGCCATGAGATTCTGAGTGGCTATATAAATCATATAAATAAATAAAATGACATAAAATGGAAAACTTTATATGACTTCATTTTTACTCACTGAACAGTTAAAAATGATTATATATGAAGCTTCCTACCTTGTATTTCCTTTTTATTCACAGCATTATCAGCTTTCTGTCTTTTCTGAAACAAACCACATAGATTTTTACACTACTAGTATGGAATACTTTAAATATTAGGCAAGTTACAGTACATATGAAAGTAAATTATAATTAGGTTCACACAACATGTATAACAAATCAAGTTAGAGAACTAGTGCCTGCATATACACAAGATACCACATTTCATAATTTTTTTGGTGATTTATATTTCATGCAAACCCAGGCAGAACTTTTAAGTTTTTTTAAAAAGGCATTGTATTGTCCAGGCAGACTGCAGAGAACATCCTAAAATTGATGATTTGCTATGGGATTTGTTCAAAATATTTTTTTCAAAACATCTTCCTTTTGTCCTATATAGATGGACAAAAAACTGTGGTCTTTGAATAAAGGACAACATAGCAAGAGCTTGTTTCCATTATTCTCTAAAGATCGTGGTTTTTACACCAAGCTTGGGACCCTATTCTGGAACAGGCGATGTCTTGTTCTGATCATTGAAATGCTCATACAGAACTAATAACATTCAATATATTTCTTGTAATCAATGCATTTGGAACATATTTTCAGTCCAGAATCTTGTAAATGCAATGGTTTCATTTTCACACAAATCAGGCTCCACAGTCCACGCAAAGACTTGTTGAACTCAGCCTGCCTCTCAGCCTTAAAAACGGAGGCTTCCAAGGATTGAGAGAATAACAAAACAACACAAGGCTGTTATTCTGTGTAAGAAAGCTGAGCCTCACATCAACAGGGCGCCTCTCTCAGGAGCTGTAAAGAGTTGGGGTGCCACTGGATCCTGGAGAGGACTGAGGAGGAGGCTGAGACCTGCTGAATGGGAAGCAAACTCCAAGGGGGAACCTGGGGGAGGAATAGATGGGGGAGTGCTGAAGCATTTCTGTAGTCCCTCTTAAGGATCAATGCCTGAAAAGTGCTGCAGCAGCTGTAACTTTGAAATCTGGTTGTAAGTAGCTTCTGGGGTGTCTGCTGTAAGTCGAGGATTCCCTCTACTGAACAATGAAAATGCTTCAGTTAATAAAAAGCACAGGAAGTGCTAGGCCCCTGGGAGGTGGAGAAAATCTATAGCATTTCTGTTTGTAGAATTCCTTCACCTAAGGGTCACCACCACGTGTTGCATGTATAAAACCAGAAATGCATGCTCCTTAACAAAATGTGAGGGATTTTTTGTTTAGTTGTAAAAAAAAAAATCAAAATGAGTATATTTGGTTTATGTCCCTTTAAATTTAAACATATATCTTATTTGGAGATGAGTAATTAGTTTAAAATTATGATGGAAATATTTTGCTACTTACAATATCTTCTATTATTTCTTTGACTGCTGCTACAACTAAAATAAATAAGAGAGGAACCAACGTTGTATACCGTCCTGTTGGAGAAACATCTGGAATTTGCTAAAGCATAAAAAGAAAAGTGCATTTTAATATTAGTCACATTAATTCTATGAAAATATGTTCAATAAAATGTGATAACCGCAGAATCCACTTGAACGCCAATGAGGAAAATTTCTCAAATTGGTAACTAATAATTACAATGGTTATTTCAATTAACTATTATCTACCCTAGTGACAATTAACTGTTTCTTAATAAACACTGTATATTTATAATCACCAAAAATACATTCCAATACTGATAGTAATTTGAAGTTTTAGGCATTACTGATCCATCTGGACTAAACTGTGAACTCAAGAGAAGTTTCTTTGTCAGTTTGATTTCAGGTTATCCGAATTCCTTTTATCATAACTTAAATGATTTAAAAAGTTGCCTGGCAATAAGTCTATATAAAGTATTGATGCTACTAATGGCCCATGTCTTTAAACAAATTATCCCAGAATGTTTATTTATCCCAGAATAAAAATGTGTAACGTGAAAAAGTGTTACATTTAATCTCATTAACCTTACAGCCTTTAATACAATATTACAGTGTAGAACTAGAATGCAAATAAAGCCTGACATGATATCGAAAAAGTCAAATAACAACTTTCTAGCTGAGCATTTACTAGTCTTTTTACTTGTTATATTATGTACTATAGAAACAAACTCAAAATATTTGCCCAATTACAAAGTTCAGTCAGGTGGGTTAAACTCCTTATCACATGACAGATAAAACTTAGGTATGAAATTACAGGAGTTGATCTTTCCTATACAACAAATGTTTACATCATAAACATTCTTTATTATACCGATCATTAAACACGGACAAGAAGAACTGGTAAAGCAACTTTCAGATTAAAGTTTAGTACAGCAATACATGTGTTTCAGGAAGTATTGCTTACATTCTTCAAAAACCATTTGGAAAAAGTGTTTTGGACCTCACTTGAGTACATCTCTTTGTCAATAATTAAAGTGGGGTGCCCCCACCCGATTTTTGGGTGATTCTGAAAAAAGATGTTGCTGTGAAAGAATCTACTCATTATAAACTGAATGCAAATCTTAAAGCATTTTTTCTCATAACCTGTAAATGTCAGGTAAAGTTCCTGATAAGTACCTCTGCTTCTGCTGGGCCCAAGACACTTCTTAGGAATCTTTTCATAAGAAAAGTTAGACAATATATTTGTTTGTTTCCATTTCCATGGCCACCCATCTCAGCCAATCTCTCTGAGCGGCTTACAATTAAAAATATACATTATAGTTAAAAATATTAAAAAGAGTTTAAAACAATAAAAACAATAAAACTGTATAGCTATATTGAGAGAGAAAAATAATAACCTCGCCCTAGTTTAAAATTTGACTCCCTAAGAAGTTATGAGATTTTATCTGAACTTAAAAACATTGCATAATGAGTGCCTGCAACCACAAAGGACATTACAAACAATTTTATGATGTCTAACAATTAAATGTTACTGGAGGATAAAGAGAGGGACGGAGCAGAGCACTTGAATGCATTCTTACCTGAAGCAATGCAATGAAAAGAAAAAAGGCATTAGCAGCTCTCCTGAACTGGGAATAGAGGAACCTAGGCAGGAATGTGATAACGTTGTATTTTGCAGTGCTAAGAGAGAGGAATTAAAAACACATGGAGTTAAGGGAAAGACATAAAAACAGATAAAATATGCAATCAGAGTACATTAAGAGAGATTTTAAGAATTAATGCAGTATATGTATATCTAAATACATATAACTTCTGAGAGACCCGAGGACCTCAGAGTCTTCCTCTTCCTTCTTCCTGCAAACCCCCCACCCTTCTAGCCAGCCATCTTATCTGTCTGCAAGAAAACAGCCAAGCTCAGAGAGCATCAAGGACCCCACCATAACTTGTAAGAAATCAGAGACATCCATAGGTGAAGTTTAAGGACATACATGGTTAAAGGAAGCACAAGCACCATTCTTTCAATGTGCACGTAGTGATATTGCACACACATACAACAGTCAGAGCTAATGATGCAATGGCAGAATAGTCCTTTGGCTTTCAATGAGAGTTGTGTAAGTTAATTGTACAAAACTTTGGTTACAAATACCTGACGTGATTGCTACAGAACTTAGAGAATTGTGGTTGATTGATGAATATAGTTCTCACTTCCTCTTGATCAGCTAATGAGGTTTTCTCTGAAACATCATCTGTCTTCTCATAACCTAAAAAATATTAGAAATCTAATATGTACATTTAAATTCCATGATAATTTAAATGAAAACAAAAAGCATTTTTAAACATAGTGAGAAATGCAAAAAACGATAGTGTATACTATTGTATCATTTGTATTGATAAAATTAATCTTTTTATTTCCCATTTTAAGATAATTACATTTTTAAAATCTTTTTCTGCTGTGTTAGTGACATGCTCAGGTACATTTTTCCAGGTGCTCAAAGCATTTAAACTAAATATTTTGACTTGACAAGAAAAATTACATTTCATGTACTTTAAATGTTACTTAATTATGTCACAATAGTTGCAGCCTGTTCCAAGCTTAGTATACTCTGCCCAGGGACTGACTTGTTAAAAGTTTTACATGGTTGAAGTTTGCAGCTCTCAAAAGTTTTCAGCAGTATAAGCCAAAACAACATTAACAACAACAACAATATGCAGTTAAAATCAAAAATAAATACCAAGGTAACTAAAAGCATTAAAATAAAAAGTGTCAATAATTTTAGTGACGGACAATATTAGGTAACATTACTCCTCCAAAGTCTTGTAGAATATCTCAATCTTGACTGATCATTGGTTCTTTTTACGCTATGTCCAATCCTTCCCTCTCTACTTCCTTCCTCCTAGACTCTTCCTTTTCGTGGAAAAAACACTCCTCTCTTTTTCTAGCTGCTTTAGTTCAAAGACAAACACACCTTCCTTCTTCTCTCTCCCCCACATCCTCAACTGTTTCACAGCAAAGCTTTTGCAGACAACTCTGCCTATTAAGGTTGTACTATCCGCTAGTACTCTGGGAAGATTATTCCACAGGGTGGAGATCACGAAAGAGACCACTGCCTCTGAGCCATTAATTTAATCTGTTGTGAATCAACGATACCCAACATTTTCAGCTGAAATGAGCATGTTGGATTGATTGCTTCTACCGGGAGAAGGTATTCCTACCTAGAAGCAAAGCACTTAAGCACTTTAAAAGTTAAAACTATCACTTTGCGTGCATTAAGAAACCTGTTGGGAGCAAGCATAGTACCTGGAATATGATTATGAATATGGGTATACCGTAACTGCTCTTGCCTGTCAGGGTGCAGACAGTTGCACATTACACAACTGTGGCTTCCAAGTAACCTCCAAAAGCAAACCCATATAGAGCACCTTGCAATAGTCTATTGTCATGGTGATAAGACTTTGAGTTACTATCATCAGGTTTTCTTGCTTCGGGAAAGGGTTACAGCTGGAGTAAAAAGTTGGGTAAAGGCCTCCCCAGTTATACCCACTATCTCTTTACCAAACAGTAGCTGTCCTGAGTTTAAAACCCTTTGAATCGCAGTCCTGCCTCCTTATAAATGGAGCAGAGGGAAAACTAGATAATTGTTGGGAAAACGGAATTCTGTTTTGTTAGGATTAAACTTCAACTTTGTTTTCTTGTAGAGCTTTGTCCAGCTTCCAAATACCAAGCCAGGACTTCGGCCTACTATACCTCCATTGTACTTCATTGTACAGGTAGTCCTCAACGTACAACAGTTCATCTAGCGACTGCTCAAAGTTACAGTGGCACTGGAAAAAGTGACTTGTGATTGTTGCAGCAGCTCCATGGCCACGTGATCAAAATTCAGCGGCTTGGCAACCGACTCCTATTTATGACTGTGGCAAGAAAGGCTGTAAAATGGGGCAAAATTCACTTAATGAATGTCTCACTTAGCAACATAAATTTTTGGCTCAATGGTGGTCGTAAGTCGAGGAATACCTGTAGTTATGCACCCCTTAGATCAACAATTAAAGACAGAGAAGGTTGAGTCCAATTAAGCAGTCAACAGAAAGGTGAAGAAATATTAATTTGATATGCTGGCAATGTTTCACTTAGGCGTCACCTGAAGGATTAAAACATCTGAAACATTAAAAAAGGAACTGAAAAACTTTGAAGTTGGTTTAGGCCTACATGTTAACTTGTATGTTTTAATATTTTGTTAGAGGAAGCAGACAAAAATTTAAAAAAAGATTAGATATTATTTTGTATAATAAGCAGATTAGATATCTGCATACTGAGATTACAAGTGACCTGAATAAATGGTTTCATGCTAATTATACTCCATTGTGGACATATACTTGCCAAATGGTTAAAAAAAAAGAATAAATCTGAATTAAAGTAGTAGAACAATAGCTGTGAAAATGATGCTCCTTCTGAACCTTTTATTGCAGAAGGGGGTTTGTGCTACAGTCAGATAATTGATAAGCAGCTGAATAAAGGGGAAATTTACAAAATTATAGTTTTGTAAAAGGATCCAAACATAAAAGCAACCTTCAGTAGCATGTAGAACTGGGAGAGAGAGATGAAATATAATTTACATAAAACTCTATTATAAGGATTATCAATACTCCCTTTGGTCTCTAATAAGGGATCCTAAAAAGCTGTAAGTTCAAATTGAGATAGTAGATATAAATAACAGATCAGTGTAACACCATATTTTAAGTACTCCAACTCACTCACTTTAAGTACTTACAACTCACTTGTTTAGTAACCAAAGTTGCAATGGTGCTGAAAAAGTGACTGACCATTTTTCACACTTAACGATCATTGCAATATCCCCATGGTCACGTGCTCAAAACTCAGATGCTAAGCAACCAGCATGGATTTATGATGGTTGCAATGTACCATAGTCATATAATCTCCTTTTAGAACCTTCTGACGAGCAAAGTCAATGGGAAAGCCACATTCACTTAACAACAATGTTACTAAGTTAATAACTGCAGTGATTAATAACTGGGCAAGAAAGATCATAAAATGGGACAAAACTCACTTAACAATGGTCTCACTTAGCAACATAAATTTTGGGCTCAATTGTGGTCATAAGTCAAGGACTACCTATAAACGAATAGAGTCCTTTTTAGAGAAATTGATAATAGATATTAAAAGTGCAATTGAAATGAGACATGTGAAATCAAATCTATGTCATAAAATACAACGTAAGCCTTTTGGGCGTTTTGCTATCACCAACATTCTGCACCCTGATTTAAGCAAAAAAGTTTAGAGAGCCACAAATTTGCAAGAAACTAGATTCACTCAACTTGCAAAACTTCTACAGGGATGAGAATTCTATTATAAAAGAGGCTTTTTTTCCTGTTGACTGCAAAATGAATTCTTGTTTCTTAGTTAGAATGATATAGTTTTAAAAAGTAAAATAGCAGTACTAAGATTCCAACTGAATTAAAAAATATAGCTTAAAGCAGGCAGAAGAGAACCAGAGTGAATTTGATACCAGTAATTTATAAAAAACATTTTGATGATGATTTGTGGTACCTTAATAAAACATGAGAGACAAATTGAGAAATTTAGAGTAGAAAAAAATTACCTTATAAATCTATTTTGTCACAAATACAAGAAATGTCACAGTAAATCATTAAAGTGCAATATAATGTTCCAGGCAAGATGACTATATATTAATAAAACAATCATGACGAATCATTTACAGGATGAGTTGAAGAACTAAGGCAATATATATTTTAACTATTGTGGACCTACAATCAAGAAAGTGATTTTCAAGAAAAACTGGGAAATTGAAATGATTCCTTAGCTAGCATTATTAAATACTTTTGTCCTACAAATGCATCATTAAAACATATAATTGTTGATACAGTAGAGTGTCTTAGAGTAACAGCTTAGCATTTGTTAAGTTTTGAAAGAACTTGGATATAGGAAATACAATCAACCAGAGCAGGTTAGTGTAGTGGTTAGCTTTTAGAGTTTTGTTCCTTACATTTGCAGGGACAAAATGGGCATAGAATACAGATAGTCCTTGACTTACAGCCATTCATTCAGTGACTGTTCCAAGTTACCATGGGGATGCTGCAATGCTCATAAATGTGAAAAATGGTCAAAAGTTACTTATGACCATTTTTCACACTTATGAGCATTGTAGCATCCCCATGGTGACATGATCAAAATTGGCCCTTGACATTTGGCAACTGGCCTGTATTTATGATGGATGTGACCCCTCCTTTGAGACCTTCTGACAAGCAAAGTCAATGCAGAAGTCAGATTCATTTAACAACTGTGTTACTGACTTAACAACTGCAATGATTCACTTAACAACTGTGGCAAGAAAGGTCATAAAATGTGGCAAAACTCATTTAACAAACGTCTCCCCTAGCAACAGAAATTTTGGGCTCAATTGTGGTCGTAAGTTGAGGACACATTGTTGCGGACTAAACATTACCTCCTTCCAGACCAGTAGTATAGCATACCACGTATAGTACCGGCTGATACTATGCCATTACCTAAGCTAATCAATAAGGATTTTTTTCAACTACAATACTTTGCAGATATACAATAAGTCATTTTCAAACTAAAGTTTTCGATAGACACTTCAACTTAAAAGTAATTATTCAACAGTCACTGGATTTAAAATTGTACTTTGTAATTCTATTTATTAAACGCTACCTTTTCTTCCCTAAAGCATCAATCTGACAAACAAACTCAAATATCTTATGAGGCAGAAGAGGCTGAAGGACAAAAGGCAGTAAAAAACAGCTTTTTAATGGGGGTTATCAGCAGAGACCAAGGTTAAAGATCTCCACCCCCTGCAACCCTAATTAGGACTTCTGTGAAGAAAGAGGCTGTTCCTCCCACCAGCAATCTTGATCAAGAACAATGAAGAGGTTTTAACCTCATTCTCAGCTTCAAATTTCCTTCAGCAAACATCACTGCTTTTTATTAGGGAAACTGCAGATACCATTAAACCCACCCACAATGATTGTACACAAATGCAAAATGGAGCGGGGGAACAATCATTTCTGTGGAGAAAATGCATGGGAATGTAGGGAAATGCCCGGGTTCCTTTGCTTATGTGTCATCTTCTTTCACAAAGATTTTTCAATCCCTGCATTAAGATGCAAAAGGATGTTTCAAAATGATTTTCACATGATCTGATTTGTGCTTCTATCACTCTACTTCCTAAAAAAATATGTGACTGAAACTTAGCTGAACTGTAAGAAGTTTTATATGGCTTTCAGATAATAATTAGAATTTCCCAAGGCCCGCTATCTCGTAGTGTTTGAAGAAAACGAAATGAAAACTAGATACAGGTAGTCCACAACTTATAACAATTCATTTAGTCACTGTTCCATGTTACAACAGCACTGAAAAAAGTGGTTTTGACCGTTTTTCACACTTACGGCCATTACCCTGGCCATGAGATCAAAATCCAGATGCTTGGCAACTGGTTAATGTTTACGTCCTGGGGTCATGTGGTCAGACTGTGACCTTCTGATGAGCAAAATCAATGGGGAAGCCAGACTCACTTAACAACCGTGTTCTCACTTAAGAACTGTAGTGATTCACTTAACAACAGTGGCAAAAAAGGTTGTAAAATGGGGCAAGACTCGCTTAACAAATGCCTCCCAGAAAGAATGGGCTCAATTGTGATCGTAAGTTGAGGACCACCTATACTGGCCATTCAGTCCCAAAGCTTCTTGCTGTTTCCTACTTTCACGGTCATTTCCTAAAAACAAGAAAATGCTATATAGCCTTGTCCTTCTGAAAAGCAAAATCTGCCTGGGTTACAAGTAACTTCTGATCCCATTTGCTTCCTGAGTAAACTTTGTATCCCATTCCTATCAACGGCTGAGCTCACATGATTGATAAAAACAGATGGAAGCAAAGTTTATCAGCCTCACTGCTCAAGAGAAGAAGAAAATTAATAGAACATGCTCAAATGGCATTTTTGTAAAACTAAAAATAAATGATGAGCATGTGCATTTTATATTTCACAAACAGCTTCACTTCTTTTTTAATTTAGAGTGGTAAAACAAAGGTAAGCACATTATTTAAAATGCTGTATTCAAAGCTGAAAACTTACAATGATTTATTCAGATGCATCTTTCCATAGTAATACACTCAACTCTACTTATATAATAAACATTAGGTACTAATGCTAATAGTAACCACAAGGAAGTCATTAGTAAAACTAATAGAGAAACAGAATATTGGTCTGCTGAAAATTTTAAATTATATATTAATTTACAAAGTCTAATAAACGTACATTTTACTGTACTTATATTAGTACTGGTATTAATTAGATTTATTATCAAAAATGATTTATGAAGAAAATTCTTTTCAGATATTAATATCTAATGTTTCAGCATATATTAATATACTTTTACACAATTATGTAAGCATATTCATATCTTTTAATACTGTAATGATGGTTATACGTGTTTATCTGATGCTAGGAAATATTTCTTCTATGCAGAAAAAGGGATACAACAGAAATATTTATGGTGGATTAAAGCTTTTATCACAATATTTTGCTTAGTGCTGTATTACAGCAGATATATACAGAACTTTCTCTTCCTTGCATCAGCAGAACAAAAGGAAAGCAATCTTCACTTGCAGATATGCTGGCTATAAAAATAAACTTCACATTAAGAACTCTTGTGTATTTCAGACATACAAATTAGTGTAGTGCTATTTTTGACAAATTGAACTAGTACTGTCAATGTGGAATGCTGGAATTGAACTGTTCATTGATTTCTTATTTACATTAAGAAATGTAAATACATTTACATTAAGAAATGTAAATAAGGGTTGGGTTTTTAAGTTGCCTACTCAGCTCCAAAAATTGAAAAAAAATCTAATTAAAGAAGTAGAATTACAATTTTAATTAAGTGAAGAACAATCTATATTTAAAATGCATGGCGGCATCTAATTTCATTTTAAATATACAATATAAACTGAAATTATGATACTTTTGATTATTGAAAAAAACAAATTATCTAACGCTTTTGATCAGGGTAGGTAAATGTTTGCAAATTTCCCCCCATATTGCAAGTGAGTTCCATTATTCAGTGTAATATCGTTCTTAGAGAAACAGCTTTCTGCTCATCTAAATCTGAACCACGGCAAAAATGGAAAAAAAATTGCATAATATCACTGACAAGATTTAGAGGTAGGCTAACAGGAGCTGCTCATTTGATCACAAATCTAAGGGATTCAGTCCAGAATGGGTTGTTTTCTCTTATTCCCACTCATGCTGCAGAGAAAACTGAGCAATACGACATGAGACCATGAGATGTAATCTCACTGTATTCAGCCAGGGTTCTCCATTCACCTTCTGCTCAAGATGGTCTTCCCTATAGTACAAATACCTTTCTTCATATGGATTCCTTTAACTGCAGCCACAACCTGGGGCAAGTACAAGGCTGAGAGAGATACCTTATAAACTGAGATGCTGTATATTTCATAAATTATCAAAGGCTTCAGCAGCCAAAATCTCTCAGCTTCAAATGTTAGCGACGTATCATCCTCTAAGAGCAATAATCTCCTTCAATTTGTTTTAGGCTATTCTGTCATTTTATTACAGTAAAGATGACTTAATATCTTTCCTAATATCTCAACATTCCAGAAATTGAGGAATCTGTAGATATTTATCAGCATTTCTCAGGCCTAGGATTACCAAATCTCATCTCAGTGTCACTTTATCATCATCTCATTCTATGTTTCCTTGTAACATAAACTAGTCCAGAAAACATCTAGCAAACAGCAAAAGCCATGAACATAGAACTGTAACATTCCAGGGAAAGCCACTTTCTACTGATCTTGTGAAATATGACATGAAGTTAAAGTAAAAAGATAAAGGTTTTTCAGTCACACTTCTACAGCCTTCAGATCCATTCAAGACTATCCAACCCTGACCTGCTTAAATTTCCTCACCCCACTAGGGGCTGCCATCCCCTAAGACCCCATCAAACATGATTGATTACTGGCATTTGCATGAAACACATGACTGTTTAATTATGGGGAAAGAGCCATTAGTTGTTTGGGAAAAGAAACCCAATTCAGGAAGCAGGAGGATCAAAAGATGGAATAGTTAAAAGCAGACACCAAGAAATGATGATGATTTTCTTCTTTAGTGACTCACAGTGTTTTATAGGAGCCAGACAATTGAAGATGGGCATCCGAGGTGGTCAAAAGAGTCAAAATGGCAGCCTTACCAGGATAAGACCTCCCTTCTTTGCCAGGGGCACAGCAGCCACCTTGCTGTGTTTTGACCCACCTTTGCAGAAAGCTCAAGGTCTGGAGGCTCAATCGTACAATGAATGGGTCAAGGAACTAAGGTAAGTCTCTAGGCCGGGAGTCTTCAAACTTGACAGCTTTAAAGACTTGTGGACTTCAACTCCCAGAATTCCTCCTCCAGTCATGTTAGCTCAGGAATTCTGGGAGTTGAAGTCCACAAGTCTTAAACTTGCCAAGTTTGAAGACCCTTGCTAGGCTACTGAAGAGAAGGCTTAGGGATAGCACAATAGCATCTTCCAATACTTGAAGGGCTGTCATGGGGAAGAGAACATCAACGTATTCTCCATAGGACCTGAGCAATGGGTAGAAGCTCATTAGAAGAGACCCAACCTAGGACTAAGGAGGAATTTCCTGACAGTGAAAACAATCAGCGGAACAGCTTGCCTGCTGGAGCTGTGGCTGCTCCATCCATGGAGGTTTTCAAGAAGAGATTGGATGACTATTTGTCTGGGAAGATACGAGGGCTCCTTGCCTTGGACAGGGGTTGGACTAGAAGACTTCCAGGGTCACCCTCCAGCCCTATAATCAGGAGTCATCTGAACCATAGAGTGAACAAGTACTAAACTGCACAAATGTAGTTTTCAAGAAGAGATTGGACAGCCATTGATCCTGGATAGTATAAGGATTCCTACCTTGGGCAGGGGGCTAGACTAGAGGACCTCCAGGGTCCCCTCCAACCCTAGGATGAAGAGACATCTGAACAAGAACTAAACTGCCTCAGTGGAGGCTTTTAAAAAAGAGACTGTACAGCCATTTGCCCTGGATGGTAGGAGGACTCCTGCCTTGGGGAGGGGTTGGACTAGAAGACCTCCAGGGTCCTCTCCAGCTCTATAATCAGGAGTCGATCTGAACCATAGAGTGAACAAGTACTAAATTGCCTCAATTGAGGCTTTTATGAAGAGAACGGACAGCCATTTGCCCTGGATTGGTATAGGGTCTCCTGTCTTGGGCAGGGGGCTAGACTAGAGGACCTCCAGGGTACCCTTCAACCCTAGGATGAAGAGACATCTAAATTGCCTCAATGGAGGCTTTTATGAAGAGATCGGACAGCCACTTGCCCTGGATGGTACAAGGTCTGCCTTGGGCAGGGAGGGCTAGACTAGAGGACCTCCAGGGTGCCCCTCCAGCCCTGAGGATGGCGATGCTCTGAAAGGGGAAGGGGGAAAGGCCGGGCCAAAAGCGCAAGGGCTGCGTTCAACCGACCCCCACCCCACTCCCTCACCCCGGGGAGCCCCCTCCCCTTCCCCCCCGGGGCCGAGCGAGCCTCCTCCGCGCCTGATGGGAGGAGAAGCGGCGCCGTGAGGGGGTTGCTGCGCCTCCAGCGATCCTCCGCCAGGCTCGGGGCTTCTTCCTCGCCTTCCTCCCGAAATTCCCCGGCTACACTCACCCTCCGCCCTGGACCGCAGCTCCGACACGGTCTTCTGAACTGCGGGCATCTCTCTCTGTCTCTCTCCTCAGGCGCCTCCGCCGGCGCGCTCCCCTCACAGGGCTGAGGCGCTCTCTTTTTCGCGCGTGCGCATGCGCGCGCTCCCTCTTCTCGCCGTTGCCGGTAGTGGTAGTGGGGAGCGAGCGCTCTCTCTTCCCCCTTCCCTCCCCCCTTTCTTTTTCCTGAGGGGGACCCCCCGCGGCTGCAGTCGCGAGACCAACCCCCGCCGCCCCCACCCCAACCTCTCGGACACCTGCGCCTGCGCGCCGAGCGAGCGAGCGCTTCTGGCTCGCGTACCCCTGCTTCCCTCCCCCCCCCGAATTTGGAATGTACCAACTCCCTTAAGGAGGGGGAAATGAGGTGGGAGCCTTTTCGACCGGCCTTTGGGGTGCGCGCACGGTAGGACAAAGAGACGCGCTTGCCTTTCGCGCCACCTGTGTGTAGTGGGGGCAGGGTCCTTCTTTCCTCCACCACTCCTTCACACACTCACACACCCAACCCGACAAAGCCGACCGAATCCCCCTGAGCTTTCAAGGATTGATAATGGAACAGGCCGGATTTGAGGCGGGGCGGAGCCTGGCAAGAAAAGGGGGCCGGACGGAGATTATAAAAAGCCGGGTGGCGCTGAGCTCATCGGCATTTGCTGAGTTGAAGGTGGGTGGGAATCTTAGGGTGGCAGGGAAACAAACTTCAGATTTGCGTGTTTTCTTTGGGTAAACTTGTGCATTTGCTTTGTCATGAATGCGCCCACACCCTTTTAAGGTATAAAACCTTTGGGTCTTTTTGCATCCTATAAGGATCTGATAGAGCCTGGATGGGAGACCACCAGGAAATCCCAAGGCTCAACCAGGGAACCAGACCTTGACTATGTATCGGAATGGTCGAACAAATGGCAACTTCAAATCTCAACAAATAAATGCTCTGTCTTACATATTGGCAAAAAAAAAATCAGAAAATAAAATACAATAGTCAAGACCTTGTTGATGATCCAAACTCTGTCAAGGACGTTGGAGTACTCATCTCAAATGATCTAAGTGCTAGAGCCCACTGTAACTACATAGCCCAAAAGGCATTAAGAGTTGTTAACCTAATCCTGCGTAGCTTTTTCTCCGGTAATATCACACTACTAACTAGAGCATACAAAACATTTTTTGCTAGACCAATACTTGAATACAGCTCATCAGTCTGGAACCCACATTACGTATCTGATATTAACACAGTTGAGAAAGCCCAGAAATATTTCACAAGAAGAGTTCTCCACTCCTACTTGTTGCAGAATACCTTATGCGACCAGACTTGAAATTCTAGACCTAGAAAACCTAGAACTACGCTGCCTTCGGTCCGATCTAAGTATAGTATATAAAATCATACATTGCAATGTCCTACCGGTCAATGAATACTTCAGCTTCAACCATAACAATACAAGAGCATGCAATAGATACAAACTCAAGGTTAACCGCACCAAACTTGATTGCAGGAAATACGACTTCAGCAACAGAGTGGTCAATGTCTGGAATACTCTACCTGACTCTGTGGTTTCTTCCCTAAGCCCCAAAAACTTTAACCTTAGACTGTCTACTATTGACCTCACCCGTTTCCTAAGAGGTCTGTAGGAGGCAGGCATAAGCGCACCATTGTGCCTACCATCCCTGTCCTATTGTTTCTTTTTTTCTTATATGTATCCATTTCATGTATCCATAACTATGTTTATACTTATAGCTGTTATCATATAATCACTTGACAAAATAAATAAATAAAAATAAATAAATAGTGTCTGCTTGCAAAGTGCTGCAGGTAGGCATTTACATTATTGGAAATGAAAAGGAATCTGCAGCCTTCTGTATCTTTCCAGGGTAATGTAAGAGCTGTCTGCAACAGTGAAGCAATGGTTATGATTCTGGGCTGTTTAAATGTTTAAATATATATAATTAATTATATAATTATTTATTTTATTTATTTATTAATTCGACTTGTATGCCCCCCTCTCCAGAAGGACTCGCTCACAGATAAAAACGATACAATAAATTAAGTTAACTAAAATAGAATTAAATTACAGCAAGCCGAATTAAACTAAAAATCCCATAATACATATAAAACCCTTCCCCCGAGGAGTCAGCACAGCCCAGCCTGTTCAAACAGCCAAGTTTTTAGTTTGCGACGGAAGGTGCGGAGATCAGGGGCCAGGCGGATACCATATATATATATATATATATATATATATATATATATATGTGTGTGTGTGTGTGTGTGTGTATCATAATTATAATTATATATATATAATTATAATTATATATATATATAATATATATACCTGAACAAAGCTGAATACCATATATATATATATATATATAATTATAATTATATATATATATATGGTATTCAGCTTTGTTCAGGTATTTTTCCACGTCATTATAGTTGTGCTTTTAAAGTTGTAGCGATGTTTCAGCAGAATCTCATCTGCCATCATAAGGCTTGTGTATTGGGTTCATCTGTGTGTCAGGTTTTCATAGCCGTTTCTGTTTTAAATTTGGTGCTAGCCTTGTGCTTTGTTATAACAAAACATAAGAAAACACACACACACACATTTGCATATGCATATGCATATGCATATAATAATAATAATTTATTAGACTTGTATGCTGCCCTTCTCCCTAAGGACTCATATATACATATACATACACACACACACGTACTGAAATTGTCCTATGACAACTGAGCAGTAGCTTGAACATGGTTATTCTGCAGGATATGAAGTATAACTGATGAAGTCCTGTCACACACAGTTATATTAGTGGTTATTTATAAATATTTGTTATTTGTAAAGATAAAGGCAGGAGATAGACACATGGTAGTTAATTGATATAGATAAGAGGTAGATAGGTAGATAAGATCAATAGATGACAGATTGACAGGGAGAGAGATACAGATAAACACACATGATGGATAATTGATATAGATAAGAGATAGGTAGATACAGATCAATAGATGAGAGATTGGTAGGTAGGTAGATACCAGAGATAGGGATGGATAGATAGATTGATAGAAAGATAGGTAGATAGCGGTAGGTAGATAGCGGTAGGTAGATAGCGGTAGGTAGATAGAGATAGATAGATGGATACAGGTAGGTAGGTAGATAGACAGACAGACAGACAGACAGACAGATAGAGGTAGGTAGATAGATAGATAGATAGATAGATCTCTGTCTGTCTATATCTATCCATCTCTATTTGATAGAGATGGATAGATATAGAGACATATAGAGAGAGACATACACACACACACACACACACACACATACATAGAGAGAGAGATACCAGTAGGTAGATATGAATAGTTAAATAGTTAAACAGATGATAGATTGATGTTAGAGGTAAAGGGAAATGCTATCATATGATGCACGGATGGACACCTAGACTGTCAAGCTGCAATTACACAGCATACCAGCCTACAATCATTTTCACGGAAGTGCTGAAGAAATACAGGCTGCATCACCCTGTCATTACTCTGGTGACATATCACTAACGAGGGCAGGTGGCCACAGCCATTCATGAGGAGCCATCAATCACTACTGTGGAAATGTCCTATCAGTCCTATCAGTCAAAAGTGGTTCCTCTCCTTGTACCACACGCCAAACCACCACAACTGACAATCCTTGTAACAGTGAATGGCTATGGCTGTTGCCATCTGGTCTTGCTCCCTGTTTGCTCAGCAGGATGAAATTTTTGGTAAGGGAACAAAAGCTCCTCTTGGAATGGTTGCAGGAATTGGATATGTCTAGTTTAATGAAAAGAAGGACTAAGGGTGACATGGTAGAATCTTCCAATATTTCAGGGGCTGCCACCAAGAAGAGGGGGTCAACTTATTCTCCAAAGCACCAATAGGCAGAACGAGAAGCAAAGGATGGAAACTCATCAAAGAGAGAAGCAACCTAGAACTAAGGAGAAATTTCCTGACAGTGAGAACAATTAATCAGTGGAAGGATTTCCCTCCAGAAGTTGTGGATGCTCAGGAGGTTTTTAAGAAGAGACTGGACAGCCAGTTGTCTGAAATGTTATAGGGTTTCCTGCCTGAGCAGGGGGTTGGACTAGAAGACCTCCAAGGTCCCTTCTGACTCGTCTAATCCATCTTCCATGAAATATATTTTTTTCACAGCACGCCTACCTTATTGCCAACAGTTGTGATAATGGCTTCAAGCTGGATAGTTTTAAAAGGATTCCGGTCAGGTTTAGAGATGATGAGTCTTATCAAAGGCTGTTTATATTGGTCCCTGTTTATGATCACCAGGAAAATAGTCAGCAAAATATACTTTATATAGTGACTGCTGGGAAGCCATGGTAGAAGGGACTTAATGTTATATTATTTAGGTTTCCTTCCCAAATGCATCCTATTGGCTATTACATGACTAATGTTATCCGAGATGGGCTTATGACTCTTACGTAGCCTGTTTATAAAACGAATATGTCCTATATTTTTCATCGGTTCTTAGCAATACCATGTCATTTTTTAATTGGTTGCCAAGCAACGTGAGGATAATATTGCTCTAATACCTTTCCCAATAACCGTGTAAAACTGATGTTTGTCAAGGCTGCATATTTTGAAGATGGGGAGTTGGAAACTCGCAATTCCATACAGTGGGGTGGGAGTGTAAAAATATTGCATTTATCGAGATGATTGCTTAATGTAACATGTAGGTTGTACTTATGTTGGGGAGATTGGTTTATAAGTAGAATCTGAGAGTCATGAACACCAGACATACTTCCATGCACAGAAATATTATCTGAGGGTTGTGTGTGTGTGTGTGTGTGTGTGTGAGAGAGAGAGAGAGAGAGAGAAATTTGTTCCACTGGGTGGGAGATTTTCATAGCAAGCTGCATGCACCTGGTCTCAGTAATCTTATTTGCTTTTAGGTAAATTGAAGGCTTTCCTGCTTGAATCAGAAGGTGTTTCCCAAATGCTTTCATTATTAAAGTTAAGGGATTCAAACGGAGAGTGGAATAAAATGATCAGAATAGAGCACTGACAAATTTGACACCTTTTAAAATACTTGCCATTTGCTGTCAAATGGACTTTGCTAGTCTAAAAAAATTATATATATATATATATATATATATATATATATATATATATATATATATAAAAGCAAAATACCACTCATGCATCATCACAAAATCTCCAGAACCATAAACCTACAAACTTAAAATTTGACATACATGTTCCTTTTGGCTTCTAGGTACTCACTACGGAAGGACTTTTTGAAATGACCATCAGAGCATTAGTATTTCCTATATTAGTATTATTATTATTAACATGCACTGATGCTAAGGAGTTCTACTCCCCCTCCCCACCTGAGAAGAAATCTCAAAACACAAGCAGAGGAGAGGAGTTTCAGTTTCAGTTTCACAGCACCAAGCAGCTTTAGTACAGAGTAGTTGAGCTAAGCCATGCCCAGGCTCCTTGCTGTCTCCTTCTTGCTCACACAGCAAATACTTTTTCCGTTTCCAACAGCCCTCAACTCTCTCACATACTGACTGGATGCTAGCCAGATGAATACCGATGGATGCTGGTAGGCAGAGGCAGAATTTTTCCCCCTTATTTTCCTCCCAAAAAACTAAGACCGATCACATAGTTTCATAGCGAAGCACGGATATAGAGCTAGTATTACATAATATACTGATAGTTCACATCTCTTAAACTTAAAAAAAACCCAACCCACCACAAATTAAAGTTACTTTGGTGACCACATTATATTTAGATCAGGCTAAATGTTACAATGATTTATGTTTTATTCAAAGGGAGACATTTGGAAATGGGAAGCGAGCTTGTGAAGCTTACCTTCATTGCAAAAAGCACACTTTCCAAAAAAAAAAAATCCATCGCAGTGTGAGGATTTCAGTGGAAATCAAGACAACGCCTTTCCATTTATGAGGATTTAAGAAGCTCAATCTGTCTAGAAGAATCAGAATGACAGAATAACAGAATTGGAAGGGACCTTGGAGGTCTTCTAGTCCAACCCCCGCTCAAGCAGGAGACCCTATACCATTTCAGACAAGTGGCAGTCTGGTCCCTTCTTAAAAGCCTCCAGAGTTGGACAACTCACAATTTCTGAATCAATATCAACAACTTTTACTTTTACACTAACGCAAACAATTTGCACAGTAATTAATAGGTGACAGATTAGTTGCGTCAGAGCAAAATGAAGGCTATTTCGGAGGGAAGGAAGGAGGGCTGAGTAATAGCACTGCAGGCTGTTGCAGTTCCTGTTTAGCTAAGTGAAGAAATACAGCTGAGTTGATTGTTTGACCACAACTGGGGACAAACAAAAGGTAAAGCATGCACTGTGTTCCAGATAATTTTATTGCTCTTAAAACCAGAAGTATCCTAAGCAGGCTGACATTGTCACTTTTTATAAATAAACCCTGTCTGGACATGATTAAAAGAGCCATGCATTTCATTAGAATAGGCATAACTTAATGGCAGAATTCCAGCTAAATGTATATCCTGGCAAGTTCTTTTGAACTGGTGGAATATTTTTTATACAAGTCACTTCCCTCCCACCCTGAAATATAATGAAAAAAAAATTGGGGAAAGAAGAAGCTGTCAACTAAAAAGATACTCCTTTGGTCTTTTTAGCTGCAAAAAAAAAAGGGAGTGGGAGAAAACAGTGCATCCCTTAAGTGCCTAGATAATCGCTCTGGCAGCCCAAAGTTGTCAGAGTGCAAGAATATTACTGGAGAGCATGATTGATGAATCTTGGCTATGGATGTGTGCCATTGGAGAATATACATCCAGGGGTTGAGGGGAAGACCAGGGTCAAGGGGGAAATGAATGATGTATTTTAGTATCAGCTGCATCCAGCTAACACCAACATGGCCACTTCTAATAAATCAATTTTATTTTCTCTGAGAGATACGGCTAGAGACTTATGATTTGAATGGGGGTGGATTTGTTGGAGTCCTAACAAAAGCATTATTGTCATGCCCCTGTTGGAGACTGACTGAGGGAGAGGAGGAACAGCTGACAGGGAGTGGAAGTGTGGCTCTGGAGGTTGTGGAGGAGGCTGGGGAAGGGCAGAGGCCGGCTGGGCAGTCAGAGGAAGACCCAGGCCCATCCCCTTCCCATCCTAGGGCATGCAGGAAGGAGAGGATAAGAGAGAGACATGAATGGCATGGTCTACAGGGGAGGAAAGAGCCTTGATCCTCTTCATGGGCTGCAGCTGTGAGAACTGGTTAAAAGGATGGACATGCGTATGGGCCAGTGGTGGAAACAAAGCATGGAAATATCTCTAGTCTGTCGTTCCTCTCTGAGTTTGGCATCCTTCCCAGTGGGTGTTCTGATATCTGTGGGCATCTTCAAGCCCTTATCTTGCCTGGTTCCCTTAATTGCTTCAGTGTGGTTTGTGTTGTTTTTACTCTTTATAATTGATAGGCATTTTTAGTTTAAACGGCATTTCCTCCTTTCCGTAACTGCTTGTGGGGGAGTTTTTTGTCTCCAGTCAAGGAAAGGTGGAGCTTTGAAGCAAAGTGAAGGAATAAAAGGGGCTTCACCTGTTTTTCGTGACTGTGTTTATTTTGTATCCCACCCTGGGTCATCACAATTATATGGAAGAAACTCAAGTTTTTTTTTAAAATGATCATTTTAAAAAAATGATCCTCTGTTATCATTAAACAAGAACTTGTGTCATCAGTGTGTGACCTGTAGGATTGTGGTTTAGAAACTCCACCATGATTTCCAGCCAGGAAACCTGCTTACCTGCCTGTTGCCAAAAAGAAATAAAAAAATAATTTCTCTGCATCATTAGCCTGCACTGCAGTATTTGGTCTTCTGCAGTCTCTCCAGTCTATTAAGTTTAATATCACACTCGATCATTTGTTGAGAAGCCTAACTGAAAACAGGAAAGGCACTGGGCAATAAAAAAAGAATTTAATAGTGATTCCAACCCCCCCCAAAAGGATCTGCAACAAAGGTTATCTTGGCCTCTTAGTTAAGGGTACTGTATTTCTGCTACTTAAAACCTTAATCATTTAAGGTTTTAAAAGGTGTATTTAAAAGAAACCATCAGTTTTGTAAATATCAGAGCTCTTCCTAATTGCCAATGCCTTCTTTTTGTCTTGTGGTTCTATTTTTGCCAGAATTTAGATCCACTATTAACTTATGCCAACATAAACTTTGCAAAATGTTTACAAGCAGCGCCCCCACAAATGTGCCCACTGTTCAGTTCGTAGTAAGAGATCTAGCTAAAGTTCACATGTAATCGATGTAGAATGAATTGCTGAGAATTTCCATCCTAGTTTCCATTGTCATCATTGTGGCAAATAAGGGAGTATTCCTGGTTTATTTCCACTGTGGTGCCTGGATTTTTTTATTATTATTATTTTTGTACAGACTTTTAGTGTGGAAATCCTAGTCATTCAATAAGGAACATTAGAGGCCCCTCTGAATGCTACGTATAAGGTAATTTATTTGGTCTTTCAGATTTCTAAAGTCGGTAATCTCTGTTTTGAACGTGGTCAAAATTTCATTGAATATCATTGAATTTCAATGATGAAAAAAGTAAGGTTCTACACTTAGGCAAGAAAAACCAAATGCAGCAGTAAAGTATATGTGGTACCTGGCTCAATAACAGTAACTGTGAGAGGGATCTTGGAGTCCTAGTGGACAATCATTTAAATACCCATGTTTTCCCAAAAATAAGACCCTGTCTTATATTTTTTGCCACCAAAAAAGGCACCAGGTCTTATGTTCAGGGGATGTCATCCACTGACTAACCTCACTTGCGCGCATTGCCCCCAGCCTCCTTTTTGCTGTCAGAGGCCTTCAGGAACTTCTTCTGCAGCCTGCAAGGCTTTCCTGAAGGTCTCTGCAGCTGATAACGGAGCTTTGGATCGATCCAGAGCTTTGTTACCAGCTCCAGAGGCCTTCGGGAAAGCCTTGCCAGCCTTGCCAGCTGCAGAAGAAATGGGCCTGCCAGGCAGGTGTCGGGGTGTGTGAGGCCTGGCTACAACTGTCCAAAGGTAAGTAGTAGGGCAGCTCCACCATCCCATCCCCACCCTAGCTTAATTTTTACCCTTCCACGCTGGAGTGGGCAGGATCTTAATTAGGGCTTACTTTGGGGTAGGGCTTATATCGGGTGCACATGTAAAAATCAAGCTAGGACTTACTTTCAGGGTAGGTCATGTTTTTGGGGAAACAGGGTATGAGTCAGCAGTGTGTGGCAGCAGCCAAAAAAGCCAACACAGTTCTAGGCTGCATTAACAGAGGGATAGAATCAAGATCACGTGAAGTGTTAGTACCACTTTATAAGGCCTTGGTAAGGCCACACTTGGAATTCTGCATCCAGTTTTGGTCGCCACGATGTAAAAAAGATGCAAAGAAGAGCAACAAAGAGGAATAGAGGGCTGGAGGTTGAACAAATGATGTTTTTTTCTCTCTCACTCTCTGAAGAGATGCCATCGCCCATTCTGTGTGCCACTCTCTATCTTCTCCATGGAGCTCAGTCTTGCAAACTCACACACCCTCGGACCTTCTGTGATGAAATGAATGAGTGGTCGGCAACCCAAAAAGCTGCACTGGCAGACTGCATGTCAGCGGTAACATTCCCCAGACATATGCCCAGCACCTGGCCTAGCACAGCGTAATTCAGATCCCAGCCAATTTTTTTCATCTTTCAGCAAATGGAGAACAGCTTGCACTAAAAAATCCTAGAATTAAAAACAGGATCCTGCAGGCTGAAATCCGCGGGACAAAGGTGTAGAATGGTAAAACTGCACGGCTTGGGATTTCTCCAAATTAAGATACTGGAAGTATGAAGAATAATTCAGGAGACCCAGCTTGGTCTAGTGCTTAAAGCAACAGGCTAGACACAGGGAGACTGGGAGTTTAGTTTTGCCTTAGATAGGAAAGCTGGCTAGGTGATTTGGGGCCAATCACCAGGAGACAGAGAGTTCTAGTCCTGCCTTAGCCATGAAAGCCAGCTGGGTAACTTTGGGCCACCCCCTCACTTTCAGCCCAAGTCATCTCACAAAGGTTGAATTTCCTGATAGAACAATTAATCAGTGGAACGACTTGCCACCAGAAGTTGTAAAGACCCCAACACTGGAAGTTTTTAAGAAGAGATTGGACAATGATTTGTCTGAAATAGTATAGAGTTTCCTGCCTAAGCAGGGGGTTGGACTAGAAGACCTCCAAGGTCCCTTCCAATTCTGTTATTCTATTCTGTTCTAGTCTATTAGGTATGTTCACCTCTTTGAGTTATTTGTAAATAGAATAAAAGTGGGAATACAAATAAGTACGGTAAGTGGTTGGGGAACAGCTGACTCAAGAATAAAATTAGTGAGGCTAGTTATTCTGGTTCGCCGGTAGCCTGTGCAGACGGTAGCGGAATTGGACAGTGGGGAAGAACAGGGACCAGTCAGGGAGTCTGGAGAGGACTCAGACGAGGGTCCTGCATCCGATGAAGGGAAGGGGCCAGGGCCATCTGGGAGTGGGGTGCTGTCTCCAGAGCCTCTGGAGTCTGGCAGCAGTGAGGCAGAGGACCCAGGGAGCCTGTTCCCAGTGTGCGTGTACACAGAGCTGCTAGAAGGTGAGAGTAGCTGAAACAAAAGGAGCGACTCAAGAGTAGGGCTGGGAGGTGATTGCCCCTCCCATAAGGTATAAAGGACAGGCCAACATGATGAAACCTTTGCAGGAAGCAAAGTCGTTTGATTGGTTCAGAGTCATCCTTGAAGCTCTTTGTACTTCGGTTGGGTTTTTTTGTACTTCGGTTGGTTTCTTTTCTAGTTCATTTGATACTTCTGATTCTGGCAGCACTTCACAGAACTGAAAGGTGTGTGCTTATCTCGGGGGACTGTTTGAGATTAATTCCAGATGGGAATGGAAATAATTCCCAGTGTTGCAATGAAATAAGTCTTGTTTTTAAAATGTGTGTGGGTAATTATGGTTTAGGAGGCCTGGGTCAGAACAATAGTTACCTTTAAGAGTCTTAAAGGAATCTTAAGGGAATTAGAGGAGTCCTTTTCTTGGATCTTTGGAGAAGTGACTGTATGGATGATGAGAATAAAGGTAGAGAAAGAGGGGAAATATTTAGGAAAGAATTCTTTTTTATTGGCCAAGTGTGATTGGTCAGACAAGGAATTTGTCTTGGTGCAAATACTCTCAGTGTACATGAAGGAAAAGATACATTCGTCAAGAGTCAAGAATCATCAGGTGCAACACTTAATAATAGTCATAGGATACAATAAGCAATCAAATCATATTAGGAAACAGTCAATATAAATTGTAAGGATACAAGTGACAAAGTTACAGTCCTACAGTCACAAGTGGGAGGGGATGGGTGATAAGGAGTGATGAGAAGGTTAATAGTGATAGTAATGCAGACTTTGTAATAGTTGAACAGTGTTGAGGGAATTATTTGTTTAGCAGAGTGATGGCATTCGGGAAAAAACTGTTCTTGTGTCTATTTGTTCTGGTGTGCAGTGCTCTATAGCGTCGTTTTGAGGGTAGGAGTTGAAACAGTTTATGTCTGGGATGTGAGGGGTCTGTAAATATTTCCACAGTCCTTTTTTTGACTCGTGCAGTATACAGGTCCTCGATGGAAGGCAGGTTGATAGCCATTGTTTTTTCTGCAGTCCTAATTACTCTCTGGAGTCTGTGTCTGTCCTGTTGGGTTGCAGAACCAAACCAGGCAGTTATAGAGGTACAGATGACAGACTCAATCATTCCTCTGTGGAACTGGATCAGCAGCTCCTTGGACAGTTTGAGCTTTCAGAGTAGTTCCTCTCTTCAAAGTTGGAAAAGAGGCCTTGTTTAATCAGGCATGATGGTGTTAAGCAAAACTTTGGAACAGATGGAGTAGCAGACGGTTGGTAAGGATTTAGCAATATTGCCTGGCTTGCTCGAAGCCTGCGTGAGTTTATTAAAAAATCAATCGTGCCAAACCAAGCTGATTTTGATAATGGCCATTTTAATTGATGTCAGGAGTGCAGTGCAGTTGGACAATTGTGTACCCAACCCACAGCTTTCACCATGAGCTGGGAGATCCCATCAAGCGACAAATGATCGTAAGATCCCCTGCTAGATTCCGTATTGGTCAATGTAATTCATTAACGATTTCACAATTGTTGATGACAAAGATACATGGGATAACAACAACAACAACAACAACAACAACAACCTGGTTATGGCTGACCAACGGAACACTGAAGAAACAGAAGGCCTGATTCTTGCAGCCCAAGAACAAGCCATCAGAATGAATGCAATCAAAGCCAGAATAGAAAAATTTGCTGATGACCTCAAATGCAGACTCTGCAAAGAAGCGGACAAAACCATCGATCACATACTGAGCTGTTGCAAGACAATTGCTCAGTCTGACTACAAACAACATCACAACACAGTCACTCAGATGGTCCACTGGAACTTGTGTCACAACTACCATCTGCCTGTAGCAAAGAACTGGTGGGATCATAAGCCTGAAAAAGTGGTCAAAAATGAGCATGCAAAGCTACTGTGGGACTTCTGAATACAGACTGATAAAGTTTTGGAACACAATACCCCAGATATCACGATAGTGGAAAAGAAAAAAGTGTGGATCGTCGACATTGCCATACCTGGTGACAGCAGAATTGACGAGAAACAACTTGAAAAAGTCACCAGATATCAGGACTTGAGAATTGAACTGCAGAGACTCTGGCATAGACCAGTGCAGGTGGTCCCAATGATACTCGGCACACTGGGTGCTGTGCCTAAAGACCTAGGCAAGCACTTGAAAACAATTGGCGCTGACAAGATCACCCTTGGTCAGCTGCAGAAGGCCACCTTACTGGGATCTGCTCACATAATCCGCCAATACATCACGCAGTCCTAAACGCTTGGGAAGGGTTGGACTAGTGATTTGTGATACGAAACCCAGCAGAGTTATCTCATTTGCTGTGTACACTGTCATTTTTGTGTATAATAATAATGATGATGATGATGATGATGATGATGATGATAATAATTGATGATGATTGCAATGATGATGTTCATTGACGAATTGAAGACACGCAGCAAGAAAAAAATCACAAAGTATCGGGACTTACAAGTTGAAGTTGAGTGACTTTGGAAAAAGAAATCATGTGTTATCCCATTGTAATTGGAGCCCTTGGAGCAATACCTAAAGGGCTACCTGGCTATTTGGAAATTCTGAATTCATCAGACTTGAATACCCTGATTCTACAAAAAAACACCCTACTTGGAACAGCTTATATCCTCCGATGCTACCTGAACAGTTCCTAGGTCCTTGGTTAGGACTTGAGCTGTTCAGCTACCAACCAGCCTCAAAGGCTGTGAATCTCACTAAAGATTAAATAATAACAACAACAACAACAATAATAATAATAATAATAATTAAAAAAAACACTATCAAGATTCAGGATTAGACATGGAACAGCTGCCAGGGAACCACCAGGATAAATTGCAAGAAGGAGAAATGCAAAATCCGACATTTGTCTAGGAAAAAAAAGCAGAGGCAGAAATACAGAATGAGTAGCGGCGAACCTTACTGGGCAGCACACAGTCGGTGGGAAAAGGATCTAGGTGTATTGTTGGTTTAGAAATAGAAGATGAGCCAATAGTATGATGCAACGCACAAACACATACAGACACACGCACATACACAGAGTTACACACAAAACAACAGGTGCCATCTGAGGCTGCAACGATGGAATTATGACGAAGCGAGTGAGAGAAATAGTTGTCTCTCTTTATTTTGTGGTGACAGGTCACCCCTACAATATTGGTACAGGTAGTCCTTGACTTATAACTTTGTTTAGTGCTCAAAATTAGAACAACACTGAAAAGAGTGACTTACGACCATTTTTCACACAAATGTTGAGGACAACTGCATCGCCCAAATGACACCACTATGCTGTCTGTCTGTCTGT